>JAGDQP010015917.1:0-11515 GCA_022664845.1 Lepisma saccharinum | reverse complement strand
CCATATCTACAGGTGGTATCATAAGCCTTCTCCAAATCAAAGAACACAGCCAGAGCGTGTTCATTGTGGAGGAACGCATTCTGAACAATACACTATAACCTGACAAGGTGGTCGACAGTTGATCGATATTGTCGAAACCCACGCTGACCATTGGAAAGCAAACTGTTATGCTCCAAGTATCACACTAGTCGGCGGTTTATCATTCTCTCAAATAGCTTGCATACGCAGCTAATGAGAGCAATAGGACGGTAACTTCTGGGGGTTAGTTTATGTTTGTCAGCTTTTAGAATGGGGATAACGATAGCTTTTCGCCAACCAGCAAAGAAACTATCGGTCCTCCAAATCTGGTTATAAAGATTTAGCAAGAAGACCTTTCCTTGGGAAGGAAGATGACGCAGTATTTCATAGTGTATATCATCCAGTCCATCCAGTTTCAAGTTCCTACTCGGTGAAAGAGACCATATGGTTCGAACTTATTAGAGTAGAAGCGTAGATGAATCATCTCTGTCTGGCGTTTTATGTTCACGAAATTAGCACTATAGTGCTCAGAGCTGGGTATTGCTGCGAAGGCTTCTCCAAGTAGATTAGCTATCTCTTCTTGGTCAGTAGGCAAGACATTATTGTGTTTCAGAGCAGTCAATGGCTCGGAGCGACGTATGACCCTATCCCACATGTCTCAAGTTGGCGTTTGTGAGTTAATAGAAGATACGTACTCACGAAAAGATGTACGCCGAGTTTGTTTCACGAGACGTCAAATATAAGCTTGTGACTGTCGAACTGCATTCAAATTTGCCGCTGTAGGATATCGGTTGAACACCCGTAGAGCGCGACTGCGCCTCGCCGTGCTAGTTCGAGCTCATCATTCCACCAGGGAACAGAACGCTGACGTGGCGTTCGGCCAGACTGTGGGATGGAACATCTAGCAGCTCGCAAAATTTTACGGTTTACGTACTCAACCGAATCATTCAGGAGCAAATCTCCTTGATCAACTAGTTCGACACGAATTTCATATTTATTCCAGTCAACACGCCTCAGATGCCAAAGCGGTAACTTTTGCGATGCTGATAAAGGTTTAAAAAGTCTAAAATTACTGGGAAGTGGTCACTGTACACGCCATGCCAGCATGGGTGCAAGAACTGAACTGCAGAAAGACTTGCCAAACTAAAATGTGTGTTAGCACCAGTATTTAATAAAACTAAGTTTGAGGCGTCAATAAAAGATTCAACTATTCCGCCGCGGACATATGTACGAACATTTCCCTAAATAATGTTATACGAATTAAAATTTCCAACTAAAATAATAGGTCTGGAACAAATTCTGAAGGTCAAGAAGTGTAAACTCTTGTTCCCTTGTGATGTGCAAATTCAGGATTTTAACATAAGGTGGTCGCGAACAGCAACCCCTTGTAGGTTGGTAGCGATGTGGACAGGTGTTGAATACAGCGTATCAACAACACCAATTGCAACACTGTCACATGTGCGAGCATTAGTTGGATAATCTATGCGACATAGTGTATAGTTGTTCAACGATTCAGTTGCTTTAAACTTTGTTTCCTGAAAGCAGATTGTAACAGCGGAAAGATCGGATATTAAGACTTGCAGTTCTTTATAGTGGGAATGAAATCCATTGAGCATAGCTATTAGAATTACGATTTAAGATTAATATTTTCTTCTATTAAGTTTTAAACTTTTCCCTTCCTTTCCGGTTAGAGTAAACTCCGAGTCCATCAGATTGTCCTTAATCATCTCTCGAGGCTAGGGATGAACTCGGCTCGTTCAGGGCAGGTGGAGACTGTTGATGAGCTAGTTGACTGGCCAAGTCAGCCGTTTATGCTCGACGCTAATGGTGAGACACGACTAGATTTTGAAATGTTACGTGGACGAAAAGAAGGTACAGCCCGTAGAGTCCTAGAAGATTGCACACGAGCCACTTGTCTCTCAGCAAGTGTCGGCATAACCTGATGAGTTGGTGAGATTTGGCGATTCTTAGGAGAGTTGACAGCTTGAGGTCTCACAGTTTGAGTTGATACATCAACTGTCTGGGCGCCAACTGAGGCAGTTTTAACTGGTGTTGTTGCTGCCACTGTTGAAAACGCACCAGATAGAAGGGTTCCCTGAGACTCTTTTAATCGATGTTTTGCATCACCAGCAGATATTTTTTCTAGAACCAGTAGCTCCTGAATTAGTTTCTCCTCTTTAAAAAATGGACAGTCACGCGGCCAGGCCGTGTGCGCAACCTCAATATTAACACACTGAGGTTTCAATGAGGTGCAAGGATCCGCACCATGGCTGCTCTTACAGCATAGCACATACAGCGGAGGTCACGTTACATGATGTGCTTGTGTGTCCATAGTGCTGACATTTAAAGCAGCGGAGCGGACTAGGTATATAAGGACGGACAGGCAAGCAATAGAAAGCTACCTTCACGTCTTTAGGAAGCTGTGGCATAGCAAACGTAGAGACCCCGTGGGTTGGAGTCCACCACTCTTTCTGGTTTTAATGCGTCTAACATTGACTACACATTGGCTGGTTAGTTCATTCCTAATCTCCTCTTCAGGGACTTCTTTCAAGTCTCAACAAGATATTATGACCTGACTAAAGGTCAGTTGACGGTGTGGTTCAACCTGAACTTCAACTAAACCTACAGTTTTAATTTTCAGGAGATTAGTTGTTTATCACTTGAATTATAAAAGGGAATAACCCTTTCAAAGCACCTATACCATCTGTTGGATTTCTTATCTTTGATTACAGTGATATTCGAAACGATACTTGTCTGTTCCTTTACTACTATTTTCTCTTCCTTGTCACTGGTTGATTCATTAGCTGTATGCGCCTTCTACATCGGTGACTTTCTCTTCATTCTGTCTTTTATTCTTCTTCTTGTCTTTCGGTGAAGGCGACTTATTACTAGGATGTCTTGGAGCCATGATAAATGAAAGCCATAAATGTCCACACTTCTCAGTCTTCGTTCGAAAGAGCCAACGAGGTTGCTGGGTCCTACTCTCATCACCCTTGTCAGCAAGCTGGAAATCGAGCGAAGTCATAAATGGCTTGGCGTCGAAATCATTTGCACTCCCGACTGATGGATACTTGGGACACCCACTCCCCCAAGTGTTGGCAAGACCAAAGGTCCGGGTAGCTCTCTACCCAGCCTTAACAAGCTTGACCATCCAAAAATCTGCCGTCAAGAACTAGGCGCTATCCAATGGTTCCGTCCCCTTTCCGCTGACCCTAGGGATCATCGTCAATGCAAATATATCCTAAAACATTTCCTTTCTTCATAGCAGGGAGGCATAAGTCGCAGCAGAAGAGGAGATGAAAGAATGAATCGACTGTGGATGAAAAATGAAGTGAAGTTGAATGAGCTCCTCTCTGCTGGTCCTCCTTCCGAGCAGCTCCGCGTGGATGTTCAGCTGCTAAGGCTGATTGCAGCCAGCAAAATCCGGCTGGGCGACGGGGTTGCCAACCCCTACGCCATTACGAGCAGCATGGTCTGCTGCTCGGGATATTCATCACGTTGCGGTCCGTAGACCTGCGATGAGGTCGCCAATCCCCTACGCACCTAGGAAGTTAACTCATCCTCAACAGAGAAGCAACTCTGGCCCTGCTGTTGGACTTTCCATAGGTAGCAACGATATTAGCAGATGCCAGGCTGATTGCAGCCAGCAAAATCCGACTGGATAATGTCCATGCTCCAGGAGGGATTCGAACCCGTAACCTTGAAGACGCTGGTCTAACGCCTTACAAGTAGTAGTAGGTTGTTCTTGTAGTAGAATTTGTAGTAGTAGTTGTAATAGCAGTAGGAGAGTAGGAATGAAACAGTGTTGCCAACTAATACAAATAATCTTCTATAATTATATAAAATTGAGTGTCTATGTGTTTGTTTGAACGCTATACACTTTCACACCACTTGACGGATTAAAAAAAAGAATGGTACACATGTTCCTTAGGATCTCGAAGGATTAACTGTGGCATTAAAAGGTTGCCTGACCCACCCCTTCCGCCCAAGGGGGTGAAACGGTGAGCGGAGTGCAACTCGGATACAGCTTGAGCTACAAACATAAAACACGAAAAATTTTCGTTTCCATACATTCCTTTTTGTCTAACTTAGTTTCTTGATTCAACACCCTCTGGGTGGTGAGGGGTGCACCTCTTAAGTAGGCGAATATGAGAACGCAAGAATTGTTAAACGTACAGTAGAAACTAAATTTGGCAAGGAACAAATTTAGTTTCCTGGGACAACGAGCAATGAATTACAATATTAAAAGTTGCCCCCTTACTTCGAATAAAAGGATGAGTTGTGGTGAGGAATAGAAAGTAATAGGTTCGTACGAGACCTAGTATCACGATTGTGATGATCACTTAGGAACTTGAAACATTGAAAAATATAATACGGTTGCCGAGCGCGTAGGATTTTAAATAGAAGAACCAAAGAACACTACTCTTGTCGTTGTGAGACTTTTAACCACAACAGGCTACTGAAGTAAGGCGTTAGATGGTCAGAACGTTTAAGATTAAATATAAAACGCACGGAAGCATGTTAAATGCGTTGTAGCCGGTAAGTGAGTACATCATCTAGGTTAGCAAGCACTACGGTACAGTAATTCACATGAAGCATTACTAAGGCCTGCAAAAACATTTTCTTATAGAAGACTGGAAGAAAAATTTTCAAGTCTGCTCAAAGAATGTAAAGTTGCAAAAGCGTTTTTAGAGACAGCGCTGACATATTCCGTCCAACTTTGGTGCTTTGGTGTTCATTCCAAATAAGTCCTAATTTTTTAGTGTTCGAGAAAGGGATTATTATTCCATCTAGAAGTACGTCGGGGAAGGAGGAAGAGCTAAGAGACGAAAGGATTGCTTTAGAAGCTATACGTAGACATTGAGATTTAGATGGGTTCAGTTTCAGACCATTATCATTCTTCGTGAGTCTTAATTCAGTCTATCAATAGATGTTTTTAGCTCATCTGGAGAACAAGATATATGCTTTAACGTCGTCAGCATAAAGATGGTATTTACAGTGCTTTAATACAGATGGCAAATCATTTACATACAAGCAGAAGAAAAGAGAACCGAGTACGCTACCATGAGGTACATCATGGTGAAGAGTTCTCAAGGAGGAGTCCATACCAGAAACAGATACGTATTACGAACGGCCAACTTTGAATCCATTTGACAGAAGGGTCAGAAAAGTTAAAAAAGGTCGATAATTTGCGTATCAGGATGTTGTGATTTATAGAATGAAAAGCTTTACTGTAGTCGAGAAGTGTAAGAATAATTATGTTCCTATTGTCAAGTGTATATTGAATATCACCAGTGATATGAGCTAGAGCAGTGGCGTGCTACGATCTATCTGCAAGGTTAAGAAGGTTATGTGTTTGTAAGTAGGAACGAATCACTTACGACATATTTTAGGGCTTTGGAAAGATCAGGTAAAATACTAATACGTCGAAAGTCGTCGGCACTGGGAATAACTTTTGACTTGGGGAGCGGAAGAACATTTGCAATTTTCCAACAAGGTAGAAAATGTGCTTATGATAATCGACAGGTTAAATAAGTTAGGTAATTGGAACAAGTACAAATGGTGATATATTTTTTAATTAATTCTAGAGAGATTTCGTCTGCCCCTGTTGCTTTGGATTTTATTCTATTGATTGCATTTTTAATTATCAACTAACTTAGCAAGATAAGTTCTCGTTAGGCAGGCAACTTCTCTGCATGATTGGTATATGTATGTCACAGAAACGATCACATTTAGTGTGTCAGGTACAATGTGCATTTTTTTTTTTTTTTAAATCTCTGATGCCGAAAACTTTTAAATTATTCCACATTTTACTCTGATTTTCTCTGTTCATGTCATATACAAATTTCAGTTTAGCTTTGCGTATAGATTGCGTGCAGCGGTTTCGACGTACTCTACAGGCTTCAAAATTCTCCTGAGTAGCAGAAGCATTCTGAATAGCATAATGATTTTAAGGTTTATTCGGTTTTTTTTATAAGCTCTATCGCGACTAGTCATTAAGTTTAGCAGTTCGCCTGTAATCCACGGGGTAGGGGTGCGAGAGACGCGTTTTCTTTTTATTGGAGCATAAACGCTGTAAAGTTGAAGAATTAACGAGTTAAGATACAGTTGAGCATCGACTGATGGAAACAAATTTGTTAAATGCCATGGTAGGAAAGATGCGTCTGGCAACAAAGCATCATTTTCAATCTTACTCAGTTCTATATACGATATAATTTTCTGTTTAAACTTTGGTAATTTTATCGAATATTTGACCAATATAAGATCGTGTCAGGAAATCCCAGGAACTGGAAGCTGGCCAAATTTATGCCGATGTATGTAGTAAGAATCAGATCAAGAAGACTGTTACATGTGGCTGTATGGTAAGTAGGCTGAAGAGGGCACGCGAACAGATTTAATGATGTGATACCAAGGCTGACTGATTTAAATCAAAATGATTTAAATAGTGATTTTTTTAAATCAGACGATTTAAAAAAAATAATATTATAAAAAAAAAACTTTTTTTTTTTTTTAATTTTTTAAAATAAAATGAAATAAAGTGCAGTATTTTTAATCATTCTGTGATTTGAATCACATGTAAGCTTATAGTTTATCCAATAGTCCTTACGTGATGATAGGCACTTACGATGTAAACCAAAACCAAAGTGATCGACTTAGAATTTTAACAAACTATCTGATTGGTTCATTTTGATTAGCGAAATTTTAGAACAGAACGTAGTAACCCAATTCACATTGCAAGTTTACAATTAGTATTTCAAATATGTTCATTTTTGTAATACATATAAAAGTACACACAGAGAAAACAGAAAACCCAGTTTTCCTTTCGTAACATCACCCACTTTGTGAATTTGTATTTGATTTCTTCAGAATGCTCAAAAACAATTTATACTGAATGGCAGTATAAAGTTTACGTATGTGTATGCTGAAGGATGAAAATGCAAAACTGCGAATTCAGTGTTAATTTGATCCATAAAATAGCTCTCATTAATTTCAATTTTATCTAAGGCCTTTAGGCAACTTTGGATTACACTCAATGGATGATGAAGAAATAATCTTGGAATGAAGAAAGTAGGAGGAAACGAGAGAAAGCTCAGAACACCCACGCACACCTTTCTTGTTCACTACAAAGCCCACATGGCACGAGCCGGGATCGAATCGGGGACCCCCATGGACGAGAGGAGAGCGTTCTACTACCGAGCGACCGCGGCTTCAAAATAGCTCTCATACTTTATGTAACACTAGCTGATGTACCCCGTCAGTTGGTGCGGGATGAGTAAAGTATGTTGGCAGCTACTATCAATACTGCTACTACGTTAGCAAAGCTCTATTCGACTAAACTTGAACTTAAATGTCATCGAAACTGTTACCAATCAGCTTAGCGACCCCGGAATCTGTGGAATCGACACTAATCTCGGTCATTTCGGACGTTTTATCTTTTAACCCTCTACCACCTCCCCCATGCGGATGGGGGCTGAACTTGGACTTAAACGGCATAGGGCACTATTGATCTCAGCGACCCAGACACCAATTTCGGTCGCTTTCGATTACTTTAAATGTCACCCTTTCTCATCCTAACCCTAGGGGTGATAGAGGTGTCTTAAATAAAAAATCGATTTAAATAAAAAAAATCAACAAAAATGTTTTTTGTTTTTTTTAATCCTGATTTTTCTCAACCCTCTGTGATAGTATCCTTGAATTTTGACATTTCGGACTTGGGCGACAAAAGATCAAAATTTAAATCACCAAGAACGAGGCAATGTTCACAGAATGGGAGAAATTTACTTATTGCTCTTAAAATGGGATAAATTTACTTATTTCCTCTTAAAAATGACTAAAATCAGCACGTAGGAGTCGGTATACAGCTGCTAGCACGATTTACTTATTGTTCACTTTAATTTAAAAAATGATATATTCGGTACGGAATTGATATGTACTCTGTGACTGAGCTAGAACTTTTGCATTGAGATCATTACGCAGATATAGCCCTCCGCCAGCTCCTTTTGAAACACGGTCATTGCGATACAATTTATAATTATGCAAATGTAAAAGCTCATTTTTAATACTAGGCTTCGCCTAAGTTTCACTAACTGCTACTGTATCAATATTATTAATCGAATTAAAGAGTATTTCAAATTCAACAAAATGCTTTAATAAACTTCGGGCATTAATATGCATTGCATTAAAGCAATGGCCGGAAGTTCCATTAAATTCACCTTGCAATAAGTAAGTGACGAGACATCTTTTATTTCTCCACCTCTTCCTTCTTCTCAAATGCAGACAATATATTGCAAAATTTCGAGAAAACAACAGAATTGTTCGCTTCAATAGAGAACATCTTCAGCAAAATAAAGGAAACAAAAAAACCGGGAGAAAGAAATGTCCTAAATCATTGGTCTGTAGGGGAAGGGATGGCTAAAGCAACAACATACGCCGAATATAGTGAAAGATTCCTTGCAGACATGCACAAATAAAGAAATAAAGCCCCCCAACAGGTCAACATCAGTGTTCACTTCGAACGGACACGATATTTGGACATTACTGGTGAAAGCAGCCCCATGCTAAAAATGCAACGGATAGGAAAAGAGGGAGAGAGCACAGTGTTAGAGAGAGATGGTGGGTAGGCAACCAGCTGTAGCAGAAAACGAGGGTAGTGGTTCGGTTTTGTTTGGGGAAGGAAGCGAAGGTTAACGGAGCTTCCGAAACTCTCTTTTTTTTTACTACTGACATTAATACCAACTATGAGAAACAAACAACAACTATGTTAAACCAGTAGTGAAATCTTATTTTTCTGATTACCTATCCACTATGCCTGTGTAGGAGATACAATATAATTAACATCATGGCTCCATATTGCTTTCACACTGGTACATCTTGTGTTCTTACATACTAGCGATCACAGAAATTTCACACATAGATACTGGCGTAAAACACGCACACATATACACACACAAGAGATAAATTGAATATATAGTAACAGAGGCACAAGCGCACAACGTATGACAATCAATGTAGCAATGCGGTACGTCGTAAATAACTGTTGGTGGCTCGTTCCTGTCCTTTCATCCTAAGACGAAAATAATGCTGGTGTTACAACAGATAATCAAATAAACATCAAAGTAGTCGTATGTCATTTTACATACACATTTGCACACATGCAACACAATACTGACACATAATCTGGAGAAAAACACACAGGATACAAAACAAAGATACTTAATAAAAAGAACACAAACAAGGCAAACATAATATAGTATCAATGTGTTATGCTCACGCACTGGTCCGTGGTTCATGTAATGTTGTTTAGATCTTCTTCTGATGTCACGGTAATGCGGCGGTTATTATGTCAAACTAGAATTCTACCATCATGACTATAAGCTGAATCGATCCTTAGCTGATTTGAGCAGCTTCGGTCTCTACGGAGTCAGCGATTCAGTTATCAGGATACCAGAGTCTTCCCACACTTGACTTATAATATGGTAACTCAGGAATTCACAATTATTGGAACTTTTTTCTGCCAAACAATGTGCAATGAGCGTTTCGGAGATCTGATCCGGTGACATCGATCTAAGTGACTGAGACCGATGTCCTTTAGTTTAAGATTTTCATTGAATATCAACATTTTCATTTGGCGTCTGGTTTATTCCATGAAAGAGGATACAGTTGCGTATTGAATATTGGTTTAGTTCATCTAGCTCTTTAGAAGTGTCAGACACTCGGATTCTAGTGATTGACTCTCTGATACCTAGTTCGATCCTTGGTTGCGCGAAGTCTCAGAGTCACCACCGTTTAACATAATAGAACTTTCGAGTCTTGGCTCAGCAGCAAATTACATCTATCTGTGAAAGTGTAATTATGAACTTAGTGAATGGAAGTGGAGTTATACACATCTTTAGGGAAATCATCTGTTACACAACATCAACCAACTTTCTATCTGTATTCAAGACCAAGCAGCATTGTGAATTAGGAACAACAGAAGCAACCTGTCCTGTCCTTTACGCTATATGATATATTTGATATTTGGGTGAGTGAAGACATTTCTATGAATTAAATTCTCTTTTGTTCGATTGAGAGGCTCAATGTTTATTGTATTACTACGACAATTGTAGATGTGTTTATAGTCAATTAATGTTACTCAATTGACGAAAGCAGTTATCTGGACGAATCGGGGTTATGTTTCCAAAATTATTTGTTATTTCCTCTGCATAGGAGAAACCAGATTAAACTAATCTGAAACTCTGAGATCATTTTTTTTTACTCTTAACAAATTTACTTTACGTAAAAACATTTACGGCCTCGCATCTATATTACTAAAGTGTATAATTTCAATACAAGGCAAGTTCAAAATATATGTTAAAAAAAAACAGATAATACGTTACAGTTTCGACACTCTATCAGCTCCTTCCTCAGATTAAGAAATACGTTTCGTCCGAGGAAGACATTGATATTGTTAAGACTGTAATGTATTATCTGCTTTTATCATAAATATATTTTTTTGACCTTACCTTGTCGGCGAAATTATCTGATTTAGTTATATACTTTACATTGTAGAATATATATTTTATTTAAATTATAAATTTTGGAAGAGTTTTCCCCCACCATGTGGCTTACATCTAAAAAAAATTTGTTGACTCGGTTCGCTCTTTCAAGTTTGAAGAATAAATTACATCCAAATACATCGCTATTCCATCTAGAAAGAGCACATTCTCCATTCAAAGCGAGAGCGTTTCTTGGAAATCACTCTTTTCGATTATGTTAACAGATCATCTCAGAGATGTAGTGAAATTTATCAAAACATGGAACTTTGAATCTTTCAGATAGTGATTTTATTCAGGGAAACCTTCCTTAATTTTGTTATTATAATTAAAGTTTTTTTTTTTTATATAAACAACAGTAGCCAATTTTACTTTTTTAAATTTAGCAAAGAAAAAATCCTTCAAAGTTCCATGTTTTGACGAATTTCACTACATCTCTGGTATAATATGTTAACACAATCGAAAAGAGTGGTTTCCAAAAAACGCTCTCGCTTTGAGTGGAAAATATGCTCTTTCTAGATAGAATTTCGATGTATTTGGATGTAATTTATTCTTCACACTTCAAAGAGCGAACCGAGCCACCGTACTCAGTGTGTTGGCGTAGCATTCGCGAGTTCGATCCCTGCGGCCGACAATCCTGACTGAGGTTTTTCAGGGTTTTTCCTCAGTCACATCAGGCAAATGCCTTGGCCCTGGTTGACACTTTACCAAATCCTTTCTCTTCCATATCCCGTCCTAAAGGCCATCAATAAAATTCACATTCAAATCGAAAGAGCGATTTTTCATCTTGTTACAATGCATCAGGGCTACTAGTCAACTTTGTTCTCCGCCATTTGATATTGTGAAGGTTATCGAAAGACTAAGCTATTGTGACAACATAAGAAATATTTTGTTTTGATTATTCTGTTGATATATACAATGTTTATATATTTTTGTATTACTTATATTTTGTGTGTATAGCGAGC
>JAGDQP010015916.1:30906-41626 GCA_022664845.1 Lepisma saccharinum | reverse complement strand
AACCTTTGGCGTCAATATCTGATAGTGCTCAGATAGAGTTTGTGGTCTCCAGCCAAGGTGATGATTATATTGATTTACGACATACAATGCTACATATTAGAGCTAAAATTGTCGAAACATATGGTTCTAATTAAGCAACTGCTGATAGCAAAATTAGTCCTGTAAATGATTTTCTTAGATATACCTAAATAATCAACTAATTTCCTATTCCTCGCACACATATCCATACGGATCGTATATTGAAAAACTATTGAATTATAATGCCAATGCAAAAACAACTCATTTTCAAACCACAGTGCGGTTTGAAGATACTGACGGTCATATGGGCAATGTAGCTGGTTGTAGTAATTTAAACAACCTTATCTTCTCACGGGGTTAAGTCAGCCCTTTGAATTAATTGGCTATATTCACGGTGAAATTTTCAATCAGGAGAAATTTCCATTGAGCGGTGTAAAGTTACGTAGTAAGCTGAATCCTGCCAAACCCGTATTTTGTCTAATGGGCAAAGCTGCGGCTGAGGGCGGAGTTACAATTACAGATGCAACATTGATTTTTTAAAACAGTTTTTGTATACCCCACGGTGAAAATAGCACAAAATAAAGTATTAACAATTTCTAAAATTAGAGTATAATATCCTATAACAAATGTACAGGTGAAGACCGAGATTTTACCGCCGGGAATTATGGACACGGCACTTCCAGATATGTTTTCTGGAATAGTACTTAAAGATATTATTATTGGATTTGTTAGTAATTCAGCTTTCAACGGTACATACCAGACACATCCATTTAATTTTAAGTAATTCAGTGTCATTTTTTACATTTTGACGGAACTGCCTTTCCATCTAAAGCACTACAACCAAATTTTGATAATAAGCTATATGTTCAGGAATATTCTACGTTACTTACAGGTTCCGGTATTTACTATTATAATCAAGGTAAAGATATTTCGCTTGCGGAATATCATAATTGTTATAATCTACAAGTGTTTGAATTAACTCTTGATTATAGTGATAGCGCTTCATTTCATACTAGTCTCCTACAACAGGGAAGTATACGATTAGAATTTCATTTCAGCCAAGCACTACAGTCTCCTGTAACAGCAGTCATTTACGGTGAATTCTCCTCTGAACTGGAAATTGATTTCCAACGAAAAAATATTTATTAAAAATAGTGAATACTCTTGAACTCTATGAGTCATTACAACGCAATTAACCCGATAGGTATTTTATAGATGCCCAATGGGTGTATATGCTGCGGATCAATTACCTCGCTTCCTGCATACTACACTGCCAGCTAATTATAAATACTGATCCTAGTAATGAACCCGGAGAGCACTGGGTTGCTATTTATGTATGTAATACTGTTCATGGTGAATATATTGATAGCTACGGGCTTCCAGCATATATACCGTCTCATATTAAGTTTCTAGAACCAACTCTTTATTTTATGCCTGGAATAATACTCAGGTTATGTATCTCATTTCTTTTTACACTACTGTTTTCTCTATTTAGCATGTCGCGCATCCGGCTATTCACTACAGGACTTCCTAAATAAATTATCAACCGGCAACACTAATGTAAGCGATACTATGCTTTATTTGTTTATGCGAATGGTTCCTGTTGTGAGATTAAATTCTCAGTAAACATTATATATGTGTGTATGTGCTGGTGTGTTAGCAGTGTAAAAAGTGACTGTAGTATTTTACGTATAATGACAAAGTTCTAGTATAATAAAAGGAAATATGTTAAAAAAAATATTTTTTTCATAAGTTAGTAATATTAAAAAAATGATTTAACACCTAGGTCAGCATATACTATTCAATAACCTCATACCAAATGTCAAAACAGAATCTCAATATGTCTCCCCGTTTACGAGATATACACACTTAAATATTTGACCTTTGAGTTCGAGGTCACCAATTATTTCGCATATATAATTCGATGCCCTCATACCAAATGTGAAAATAGAATCTCAATATGTCCCGCCGTTTACGAGATATACACACTTAAATATTTGACCATTGACTTCGAGGTCACCATTTTTTAGCATATACTTTTCAATGACCTCATACGCAATGTGAAAACAGAATCTAAATATGCCTGGATGTTTGCAACATATACACTGTTAAATATCTGACCTATGATCTCGAGGTCACCACCTTTATCGCAATTAGTATTCGATGCCAACATACCAAATTTGAAAAACAATCTCAATATGTCTCACTGTTTACGAGATATACACCGTTAAATATTTGACCTTAGCAAACTGACTTCAAATTTGACATTGGCTTTGTTAAATTAGGTAGCCTAGCGAACATGTATCGTAGGTTACTCTGCTACGGTATGTTATTCTGTAATGCGCTGTGTTGGAAACTGACTTCAGATTTCTTTTGTGATCTCTGGTAGGTTTAATAGCATATATTCCTGTGTATCTGGTCTAAAATGTCTTCGAAGCCGTAGTTGTAATCTCATCTATGTTAAATAAGGTTTCCTACCCTTTCATGGAATTGACTTAAATATTTGATCTTTGACCTTATTAGCATATTGTTGACTTGGGCATAGGTAGTATTAATAGACTCATATTAGGAAGTTTTTGCCTGCTACTGACCATTGGTTGTGGTTATAAGTGATAACCAGCTACTAGGGATCATTGGTTGTAGGGTGGCCTTCAATTTCATATTGAGTAGTTACCGCTTTCTATTGACAATTGGTTGTAGGCTGTGGGTTAGGTTGGCTTCCTACCCTTTCATGGAATTTGACTTAAATATTTGATCTTTGACTTTAGTAGCATATTGTTGACTTGGGCATACGTAGTATTAATAGACTCGTATTAGGAAGTTTTTGCCTGCTACTGACCAATGGTTGTGGTTATAAGTGATAACCAGCTACTAGGGATCATTGGTTGTAGAGTGGCCTACAATTTCATATTGAGTAGTTACCGCTTTCTATTGACAATTGGTTGTAGGCTGTGGGTTAGGTTGAGAAACTCCTTTCAAATTTATCCTGTAATCTCTGCTACGTTAAGTAGATGTGTGTGAAAATACCATAGCCTTGGAGCTGTGCTGGAAACTGATTCTAAATTTCTGCCAGGATTAATAGAATCCTGCCAGATAAATAGTATATATTCCTGTGTATATAGTCTAAAATATGTTCGTAGCCGTAGTTGTAATTTATGCTATGTTAGCTAGCCTAGACGGCTTGTAATCTCTGCTATGGTAGGTTATTCGCTGATGTGCTGTGTTGAGCTTCGGGCATGTTGTTTTGGGGCAGGCCTAGAGGACGTGTAATCTCTGCTATGTTTAATAGGGCTGGAAAGGTCTCGTAGCTTTGTATGGGTTAGCTAAACTGCAGTATTCAACAACTCATTATAATGCTCGTAGCCTTTTATAAAGTACCACTAAAACTGCCACACAGCGCATCGTGTAGCCCTGAGAAATTGACTCCTTGCTATCAGCCTCGTATGGGAAACTTAGTGCCATTTTCCACAAATTGATGCCAGAAACCTCCATTCTATTACAGTTTATATAGACCACAGTCTTGTCAGTTTGTTTTTCAAGTAGTCTTTTCGCGGTATAATTAGTCCTTTCTTTCTTTCGTTTTATTCAAAGTACTTCAAACACCGCTAGTCTTTCTACGGAAACTTGTATACATAATTATATTTTGGAGCCTAGATTGTTCTTAAATCATGCTGAAGGTATTTCAAATGTTTGTTTGTGACCTTCATGTCTTTCGAAGTAGTCCCTAGTATGCAAATTCGTCCTTTTCACCTTGAGATACATGCTACAAGTACCTAAATATTGAATCCATATGGTTGCAAAACATGAAATACAGGCATCTGTAATTAATTACCCTTAATTTTTACATTTAATATACACTTCTGCAAGTTAAAATCTAAACCTGTTCTTTCCAATATGGCATTATTCGACTATTTTTCAATTCCAATGACACCACAAAACTTATGTTCTAATGTCACTTTTTACCAAATACGGGCTCTTAATTAGGCTGTTATAACGGTTTTACTTAAACTTTTGTTGGTTGTAATATGTTTCTAATAAAACCCATATTTTGTACAAATACTAGAGAGTCCGAATAATTTTGCTAGGCACTATATGCTGCTGCTCCGTTGAATAAGAGACGCATTCAAGATTGTGTGTGTTTTGCTATTATGAAAATAGTCCCTGACCCCAGACGAGTTAAGTCCAGTAGAAGCCCTGTGTAATTTCTGCTTCACCGACCCAATTTGCGAGTTTCTCAATTTGAGCTGCCATATCATGGAAGCGAAAGAACTTCAGCATCACCGTGAAAATTTGCGAGTTTCATAGTTTTGAGACCGACTTGGAAGTGCACTGTCATCAAAACCACGCACAGGAGAGCAAGCGATGTTCCCCGAATGTTATTCAATATTCGCCAGACTCGTATGCAACCAACATTGGGGCAGGACTACCTCATGCACATCCAATTATGGAAATCGCGATTTGTCGAAAGAAAAAATATTGTATTCATAACCACTGGATTATATTGGCTGGTTATTAAAGTACAGTCTTAGGAGATTGTATTGCTCCTCTACCACCACCTCGGCGTGTAGTCTACCGGCAGATCGTGACATGAGCTTCGGGGTTTTCACTTTTCTGTATGATCTGAGAAGCAGAACTATACCGAACGTGTACTTGTGGTCAAAGAACAAAGAAAATATTATTTCTTGTGTGTAAAACAGGATGAGTAATAAGAGTCGTGTATTGATTTTACTTATATGATTGTGAATATAGTAATACTAAAATTACCTCACTTTCCTTCAGTCTGGTGACAGCTACGGTATAATAGGCGAATTCATTCCATGAAGCCCGCTGAATTCAGTTACTGTAAAAACGATGTGTAATTTCGGCTAAAAACTTAAAATGTAATCTCAATGTTAAAATCTCATTTATTTACCATACTGTAAAATTACGCTAATAGCACATTCCATTCTCTAATAGGCTTTCTTCTTTACCGAATACAATGCACAGAGAAAATGCGATCTCGGTTTTGAATTCCCCATACTGTAGAATCACGTTAATAGCAAATTGCGTTTTTTAATTGTCTTTTATATTTTACCGAATGCAATGCACAGAGGAAATACATCAGGAAATGCGATCCCGGTTTAAAATTCCCGTACTGTAGAATCACGCTATATGCACATTTTGTTCTCTAATTGTCCTTTATCCTTTATCGAATGCAATACGCAGATGAAATACAACAAATGGGAATTGGTATATTTCAAATACTGAAGGATCACGCTATTAGCAACTGGAGTGCACATTTCATGTTCTAATTTTCTTTATTCTTTACCGATTGCAATACACAGAGAAATACACAAAGAAATGCGATTCCGTAAATTTCCCATAATGTAGAGTCATGCTAATAGAAACTTGGGTGCACATTTAATTCTCTATTCTTTCTTGATCGAATGCAATGCAACGAGGACATACATTATCAAAAGCGATATTGGTTTTGAATCCTGTATTAGCCCTATATAAACACTCAATCTTGCAGTTCCTCCGTTTCCTTAAATTACATCTCCTTTGAGGCTTTCATAGTCCTGGGAAGAGTGAATAGGTACAGAGATGCAAATTTCTCTATCTGCATCACCTACCCGAATAACACATAATCTGAGAGTTCCTCAATTCCACGTCTAAAATGTCAAGATTCGACAAATTCAAACAGCCATATCTTGGAAGCGACAATAGGTAGAAAGAAGAAAATGCCACGTCCGGCATTACCGAGCCGAATAACATATAATTTCCGAGTTTCACAATTCTGAGACCAAAATAGCAAAATTCGAGCCGCTATATCTTAGAAAATTTACGCGGTAAGGAGAAGGAAATTTCATATTCTGCATCACCGACCCGAATAACATATAGTTTGCGAGTTTCCAAATTCTGCGTCTCAAATGTCAAAATTCGAACCGCCCTATCTTGGAAGCAATAATAGTATAAAGAAGTTGTTTTCAAATTCAGCATTACCGTGAAAATATAACATAATTTGAGGTTTTCATAGTTTTGGCATCAAAAGAGAAAAAATTAAAAAAAAAATTAGAACCGCCATATCTCGTAAACGCTAACAGGTAGAAACATGCAGTTTTCATATTTAACATTTTCATATTTAACTAAAATAAATTGTATTATAAGTTTCATAATTCTACGACCACGGGAGGCGAAGTTAGCAAGTAAACTGACTTCAGATTTGACATTGGCACACCCAAATACATATCACTGTGAAAAACGAATCTCAATATATTTCATTGTTTACAATCTATACACGGTTAAATATTTTACCTTTGACCTCGATGTTAGCATACACTATTCGATGCTCTCATACGAAATGTGAAAACAGAATCGCCATGTGTCTCGAAGTTTACGAGAAGTACACACGTTATCTGATCTTTGACCTTAGTACCATCTTATTGGCTTGGCTACAGGTAGTATCAAAAGAGTCATATTAGGTAGTTTTCACCTGTTAATGACTATTGGCTATCGCTATAAGTGTTTAGTCAAAAGACGTATTACCAGTTACTAGTGACCATTGGTGGCGAGGTGGGCAACACTCTCATATCGGGTAGTTATCGCCTAGTATTGACCATTGGTTATAGGCTATGGGTTTGGTACAGAAACTGACTTCCGATTTCTGCTGTAATTACTGCTATGTTTAATAGGTGTGGGCAAAAATACCATAGCCTTGGTGCTATGCTGGAAACTGATTTCAAATTACTGCTAGGTTAAACAGCATATATATTCCTTTATATCTGGTCTAAAATATGTTCGTAGCCGTAGTTGTAATCTCTGCTATGTTAAATAAGGCTTCGTACCCTTTTATTGGATTATCTTATATCCGGCGTTGGTATGAGGGCTAGAAAATCTATGCAATGTTAAATATAAGTTTTACCATAGCCTCTGTAATTAGTGCTATGTTAAGTAGTTTTGAAAAAGAGCATCGTACCCTTTCATGAAATATCTGCTATCGTGCGTTGGTATACAATGTTAGGTTAAAGCCAGTGTAATATCTGCTATGTTAAATAGGGGCTGGGCCGTAGCCTCTGTAATTGGTGCTATGTTAAGTAGTGGTTTAAAAAGAGCTTCGTAACCTTTTATGGAATCTCTGTTATCGTGCACTGGTGTACTATGTTAAGGTTAAATCTCTGCTATGTTAAATAGGGCTCGTAGCCTTGGGTGGGTTAGATACAGTATGAGCTTCAACAACTCATTATACAGCTCGTAGCCTTTTGTAAAATAGAACTAAAAATGCGACACCGCGTATCGTACAGCACTTGGAAATGGATTTCTTGCTATGAGCCAGGTATGGTAAACAGTGCAATTTTCTACAAAGTGGCATCATGTGCTGCCACCCTAGTTATGAAGAAGTCATCCCACAGCTCTCCCCAGTGGGTGGGACGGGTATCTGACTATGAAATACTTTGTCACCCGATTTATACTATTCTGCAAAATGTCATTATCAGACGCCACCTAGTAGTGTGTTAAAATCAGGTTGCAAGATTCCACCTTACAAATATTGATAGCAAGTCTAAAAAAAAACAAAAAAAAACATTAAGTTGATACGTTTATTGTATTCAATAACCGTGAAAGAGAGTGTTAGTCTGTCGGTTTCGTATAAAGATTTTTACTAAGACGTCTCATAGCTTTAATCAGTCTTTATTTCTTTTAGAGAATTAACTCCTTTAAAGTCTCGTAAAGGGTATGATACAACTCAGATTCGCATTTTCATACGATATTTTGTCCCATCGTCCTAATTTTAGTAAAATCAACAAAAGTACGTGTTACAAACTTCTCTATTTTGAAATCAAGGGAATTATTTTATCCTAAATGCTGTAGAAGTAGATTTTAATTTTTAAAAGCCTTCAAATGATAAGGACAATTAGCCAAAGAACGAATTCCAGTGTCTAAATTGAGAACTTTTGAACAAAGATTTTTTTTTAACTCTTTAACCAAACGTGAGTGAACTGAAGAACAAATTAACAAAATACAAACCAAATTTAGAGCAGAAACCTACTCTTTAAAACGTATGTTTAGATGACCAAATGAGAAAAAATTTCCTACGGAAAAATGAGTTATTGTTGAAAACAGCCTAAAATTCACAGCAAATTCATTCTTCGTGATTCTAAACTACTTACGGAGGAAAGACGGCATCACTCTCATCCCCCCAGGTTTCGATCGTATAGTCGTGGAAGGCTTGAGCAACACATGGAGCACTTTCCTGCAAGTAAAGATATGCTTCGCTCACACTTTGTACAGGAACTAGGGCAAGAGCATCAACCACGCGGATCCGCTTTCTAACTTCGTCGCTCCCTTTGTACATGCAAGATAATCCCAAGCCTTGGACCCTTCTCAAAGTGCACTGAGAATAGTGAAACAAACAACATCTGACGTTCATACCAGGGTAGCGTTCTATAACAGCATTCATTGCTCCTTGTTCAAAATCTAGAATAATATCTTGTATTTGAATATCAATATGATGTGCTTCTGCCTTTTCTTTTATAAGTCGTAGCAACATGAGGTACATATTCTGGATTTTGCTAGGAAGTAGAAAGCATAGAAGAGGAAATGTTCCCAAATAACTTCCGTGTAGTATGTATAGCTGTGTGAACGAGGCAACACACTTGAATGTACCATTCATAAATAAAGTTTTACTATTGCACAGTGTCTGTAGGTTATCAAGTGATACAAAAACCTGTTTGAAAGAAAAAAATAAATTAGCATGATCAGCCTGTGCTAAACAAATTTAAAAATAATTAAAAAGATAAACATTTTAGTCTACGTTAAACGGTAATTGTAACACGTTTATATTAGGTTTGAAAAATATTATCGTCAAAACTAAAGCAAAATGATCCGAGAATAAGTATTAACGAATAACTTGAAAATACTCAGTACGAGATAAAATGTACAATGCATCCCATTATATATTGTATAATATGTAGTTTTAATTAATGCGGATTTGATTTGATATCAAACTTATGTCCTGTACATACCCATCATTTAAGAGCGGTTGTAAAATATTAAGCAACTTCTAGTAATAATTATGACACTCTCGTACCCCCCCCCCCCCAAACACACTTACCTAATTGGGACTAGAAGCGTATCCATCGTCTATTAACACGAGCTCCTTCCCGTCGATGGTTTGCTTCAATTTTCCACACAAAACAATTTTCTCAAGCGTTTGGGTCGGGAAGGGTGTAAGCCATAGTGCTGTTACCACCCATTCAATTAATTTTACAAGGGTGAGTCATATGTGTGTAGCGTTGGGTTGCCCCGCCCACTAAATGCCGGAAAACCATGTGCAACGTGTAGAAGAGGTGAAGGTGGTGGCGGCAGAAAGCGTGTCACATGTCTGTCTGATCACAACGCTAATAGTGTGTGGGAGGAACTACGCGTTCAATACAGAGTTGGCAGGACAATGGCTGAGAAGAAACTTGTGTGTCGTATGCTTCTGCGCCATTACTGGAAAAGGGGGTTGAATGCAGCAACAGCAGCAAGAAAATTTGTGCCGTAGAAGGTGAAGGTACTGTCCACACGTCTACAGCTAGAAAGTGGTTTCAACGTTTCGGTCTGGTGACACCAGTCTCGATGACAAGCCCAAGATTGGACGCCCTGTGACGACGGATATCAATGCCCCCTTAAACACTGTTCAAGGAGACCCAGGAACCAGTACTCGTCAGCTGGAAGATGAGGTCCATACACTCTCCATCAACTTGGGTTTTGCTCCAGGCAACCGAGAATGCGTTCCCCAGGATTTGACTCCCGCTCAAGCTCAACAACGTGTGACCCTGTGTGAAGAATTGCTTCGAAACCCAACTGACGACAGGTTTTGGTGGCTGCCCATCACGAATAATGAAAAGTGGACCTTCCTTCGTTATCCTGACACCGGGAAACAATGGGTTCGACCAGGTACCGAGTCGCAGCCAGTGGTTCATAGAGGGCGGTTTGAAGAGAAGACAATGCTGTGTCCGTGGTTGAAT
Organism: Lepisma saccharinum; assembly: GCA_022664845.1. NCBI lineage: Eukaryota > Metazoa > Arthropoda > Insecta > Zygentoma > Lepismatidae > Lepisma > Lepisma saccharinum. The sequence continues at coordinate 31,622 of JAGDQP010015916.1, read as the reverse complement.
TTCGAAGGTCCGCTGCACTGGGAGCTCGTTCCACATGATCGTTCCGTAGATGGGACATTGTATGCTGAACAGCTTCAACGGGTATACGACATTGTGCGCCGTCGCTATCCAGCACTGGTAAACCGAAAGCAACTGCTCCTCCAATTTGACAACGCTCCATGCCACAGGTCAAGAAAAGTCCACAAGCACATTCCGGATATGGATGAATTGGACATTGTACCACACATCTTCTACATTGGGACCTAGCGCCATCTGATTTTCATCTGTTTCGTTCAATGGAACACTTCCTGCGAGGCAGACAATTCCATTCCGTGGATGATGTGACAACTGGCATTACTGAGTGTTTTGCTTCAAAGCCTGCAGTCTGGTACCGTCAGGGGCTTGTGTCACTCCTGGAACGTTGGAGAAGGTCCATATAGTGTGATTGGACGTACTTCGCCTAATAGGCTTCTGCGGTATAGGCGGAGGCGGGTTCTGCACATTATCCATGAAAACGCTACGAACATATGACTTACCCTAGTATTTTATTTATTTCAAGCGTTTGAAGTAATTCACCGTTACTTCTGTTACTCGTTCTGTACAGTAAATTCTGCACATTGTCAAGTGTTTGGGCAACTTATATGGTTTCCATGGATGCATCACTTCTCAAATCTTCCCCCCTAGAAATATGACACCTTCTCTCAATAACTATTCAATCAGTACTTAGTAATAATAAT
>JAGDQP010015916.1:14612-30806 GCA_022664845.1 Lepisma saccharinum | reverse complement strand
CCCCCCCCCTAGAAATAAGACACCTTCTCTCAATAACTATTCAATCAGTATTTAGTAATAATAATAAAAATTGTTATTATTATTTATCCAATATCTGGTTGAAATTTAGCACCAATAACATTTGTACTTGTACACACTGGGCAGTGGACTAAGACTAAAGACAAGAAAAAATTACTTAACTACCTAAATAAACTCTATTATATAAAAGTTCAAGAACATTAGCTCCAGCTTTATCATCTACAAATAAGTTCAACTTATAAAATCTTGAGGTTAACTTGTAAACAATTGTTTAGCAATCCCCCCACCCACCAACACAAGAATTATAAGTTTTGGTAGGTTCCAGAACAGATATGTTAATGGCGTGTACACAATGACTTGCGGCAATAGAAAAAAAATACCTGAGCGTACTGGCATAAAACATTCTACCCATACGCATACCACCTTTATTTCCTACCTTGTTTTGTCCGTATATTGTCATTTGCACGTATCGTTAATGGTCACATCCCAACACTAACTTAAGTTTTAAGGTAATATTATTTCCCTTGCAAAAGTGTCCGAGACACTGGTGGAAAAATGCATTTTACGTTTTCAGCATTCTGACATATAATCAGTAGTTAGATATAGAATTGACATCAAATGTGATGAGACCACTTATACAGTATAATGTCCCTGTATTCATGAATTGTAATGCATGTGCAAGGTAGGTTATCTAAAAGTCATCTGTAAGTACTGTCCTGATTTTTTTTTTACCTTTCCTTTCGCCAAATCTTAATCTCGCAACACATGAATACATGATCTATCACAGTATAGTCAACACCAAATTTGCGTCGATTTTTCTGATGGAACAATTTTCTTGACCAGTGTTCCTTCACTATTATCATTTAGCACATTTCTCTTGTGTTCTTATGTTCTTCATTTAGGAAAATAATGAAGCAATAAGACCATTGTCCATCTCTCAAATGAAAAAAATCAGTGTCCCCTGTGGATGAGTGGTAATGCTTGCTTCCTTCTAACCAAGGGGTCCCGGTTTCGTTTCCCGTTTGCGAAACATGTGTTTCAGAACTTACGTTAACCTGTATGTCTCGTCCTTAGAAGCTCTTTAGCTTATTTAGGATGTTAGTAATAATTCACTCACTGAAATGAAAAACTAAAAAAAGCCGGAGCTTCTCAGCAATCAAGTAACCAAGAAAAACGCAGCGCAACAGTATATTTCATTAAAGGATGGTGTGCGGGCGGCGGAGCTCCAACCGCGTCAGTAATTTCTCATCCTACGAAGGACAGAAATATTATTATTAATACTAATAATAATTGGTACTAATCGCATACCACTTCACTAAAATCGTGAGGAACAAGCAAACTGTGTGGATTTTCCGGCTTTTCCACGGTCTTGATTCTTTCGAAAAATCATCCAGAGAACGACTTGCGTGGCGTGAGTGATAGCGTGATCGTATGATATGAATAAATTTAGACGGAAACATAATATACAACGCTCCCCCAGAACTGCTGCCACCGAAAGGTTAGGACAGAATAAAAGCTCAGGATGGCAGACGATTCTAAATAATGTTCTTTCTATGCGTGTGAATAAGTGAATTAGTGGATGAAGCGTAAGTGAAGTATTGGTGCGATGTGGCGAAGATGGAAGAGAGAAGATGAAGAGTCCCCGGACCAGCCCCAATCATAGGATAAGGTGGTGAAATCCCGCGGCCAGGGGTCCAAATCGGATCGACCAGCCCCCATCGATGGATGAATGTGTGAGCGAATGAATGTGTTTTGTCCAGTGTTCTTTCTTTTTCTTTTTTCATATAAAATGGGGATTAAAATAGATAGCTAGGAACTAAATTGCATATTGGTTGTACTGGGTTTGGAGGGCTTAGTTTTACGAAATATATTAAACTTATATAATGAAATATCAATTGTATATAAAGTGATAAGAGTGAGGAGACATGGTAATACATTACAAGGAACCTTTGAGATTAGAGTTACATAGAGGTTAGCAATAGGAATAATAATAAAAGTATAATAAGATAGTTAAACAGCAATAAACGTTAATGTGTGAAATAAGATAATTATAAACTGGGAAACAACAATTAAATAAATTAAGATACTTTATTTCAACGTAAAAAGACTAAACAATTAAATACAGAAACATAAAATTAGTAAATAATCTGTACTAAATATAATAACTATAAAAAATTGTAAATATTGTACTGCTCAAGTATTTAATGTATTATGCTAATGAAAAGATACAATAAAGTAATATAGTCCCCCAACTCGCGGAAAAAAGAGCCAGGTTTGTCCACCGGGAACTGGGCCATTAGAATATATCCCCAACCCTCCCAGCTCCTTTTTTTAATCAGAAATGTGTAATGAGGTCCTTCGCCTCCATGCCTCGACGCCGAGCAGGGGTCGAGGCAGGGAGACGAAATCAGGGGATGGCCTACCCCAATCTTGTGGAGAATCTATTTCAGATTCGTTGTACCCCTGAGGCACTCGAAACAAGATTGAGCTAATATAGCTAAGAGGTGGGGGTGAAAAGGAGGGTACCCTAATAATACCACTTCACTTTTGATACCACTAGTTGTGGTTACACATGGAAGAGACTCGCCTAATGGAAGTAAAGAATGAAAAAATAAATTATTTGAAATGGACATAGTTATGAATTGGTGAGGTTTCGCTTAAAATCAGATCATCGAAGGTACTTGAAACGGAGGACTAGAAGCCAAGTAGCAACTTTAGACACAACACTTACCTCGAGACTATTTTATTTTTAATTTCGTTGAATTAAGTAATACCCCAACTGACCTCTAAATTTTTGTTAAATACAGGGATGAGAAAACATGCCCAATAATTGAGAGTTTTACCAATTGTAGCCCAGAAACAGCATCATTCAATGTTTTTTAACAAGCAATTTGTTGTAATTTGTTTAATAAGTAATTTGTTGGCAAATAATTTGAAAGTAGGTATTTAAAAATGATTAGTGATAAAAGCATTACCTGCAAATATTCTGAACGAGAGTTACTGGCTATTTCTTAACTCTATTCTTCATTTTCTCTATGACTTACCTCTTCTCTACCTTCCTGGCCCTTGGTCCATGTTGTGATTCTAGATCTTCTCCACGAAGAACTACTGTCGTTCTGCCTGATTCCTCACATTTCCAGTATGATTTGTCTTCTATATGTCGGTTAATTCTATACATATAACCTTGGTAACACAGTAGTTTTCCACATCTTCCGGTACTAACATATGTAAGCGACATAAATGATTTCGATTTAAATATCAGAATTCTCAACGAACACAAATATCACAAATCAAGCTAACTAGCTAACCATTTGTTTTCATCAGACACACTAAATCACATGAACAACACCAATTTCTGGTGAGACAGTCATCTGGTTCTGATTTGAGCTTGCAAGCCAATCCCGTTCCGACTGCACAAAATGAACAAAAATAGCTTAATTCTTATCTCCCCTGTTCCTACTCATAAATCCCAAAATAAGCCGGTCATGTCGAAATTAAGATATAAGAAACTAATATAAAAGGCTCAACATAATAATAAATAAAACAATACATAAAGAAAAATTCTACGTCTTACACGAAAAATACACATTTTATACAATGTTTGTTTATCTCATATCTTTTTTCTGGAAACGTTTATTTATATTTTTTAATTAACATATTTGCATGTCCTTACCTTAACTATATCAAGAACGCCTTCATTCAAATAATTTCAGTCTTTCTAATATAATGTACGCTATCAACTTTTGTATAATTTCCCTTTGATTTTTTTTTTTTGGCAGAGGGAATCTTTAGGCCAAATGAGAATTAGGCGAATTGAGAATTCTTCTCTAGGACGAACAGCGGAACGTGATATCTATCTTACATTGACGGCTGATAATTTGTTAGGTGAGATGAGAACTAGGCAAGATGAGATAGAATCATTTGAGTTTGTCATGATCAACACAAAAAAATGGGTTGCTTTGAGACAATGCCACCAACAGTAGTGTCTATTGTGCATATTAATGTTTGTCAAGTGGAATGAGGATACTTCCAACGGTACAGAACAAATTAGAAAAAACAATATTTTAAATAAGTTGGCAACGCTGACAGCTCGAGTACTTGGAGGCCGAAACATTCATACTTTTGTATCGGATATTAGTAATGCCAAATTTTGGTGCAAATTCGTTTAATGATATGGAAGCAATTTGAAATATATAAATATCATGAGCTGGCAGTACTGAACTACTACACCATTTAATACGTGTTGGGTGGCTTTGAGCTAGTCTAACCAAATCCTTTCCAATGAGACCTCAATCACCTCTGTATGGCTTGTAGTTCCTGCGATTTAATTTTTGGGAATGCACAGACGAACAGACGGGCTCCGCAGTGTTATAAGGTGCCTTTGTGTTAGCTGCGCTATCAAGAAATCTGAAATTAGTTTTAAGTTGGTAAATTTTTCCCACCCCAATATTTGTTGCAAATTGTTGCATCAGGAATTAATTTTCTCCTAGGAAAGCATTATTACATTTGACCTACTAGTGTCTCCCCCCCCCCTCCGCTCGTCTTTATCTCTAACTGCATTTCTCATAAACATGCAGATGCAAGTTTAAGGTTCTCCCATTGTGACGCTACCCGTTAAATTTTGATTGCATTTGGGATGCATACGATTCAGCGTCAAATCTTGGTGTATAGTTATTATTGTCGGTGTTAGTACATTGCTAGTGGATTGGCTAATGTATATCTTGAAACAGTCTCAAATACACAATGATGAATCGGACTGCCACAGGTAGGTGTACATGTTTCTCATTTTGAAAGCACTGCAAGAGCATATGGAACCTTTTTCAGGTGTCATTTTAGGACACACAAGGTATTGTTACCAACTGTAACGTCATCTATGTTTAGTAGCTTCTATACACTATGAATTTGGAGAAATTCTAGAAATCCTCTGCATACTTCAGCGAATTTCTTGCGCTTAAATTCCGCAATTTTAGAGTATGGAGTTTTAGATAGTACAAGAGTGAAATTGTTGACGCTTCAATGCCACACCTTGCACTAGTGTATATGCTGGAAATGTGAAGCAATGATCTCACCACGATATCTTCAGCTATAGTTTTAAAACGTATCAAAATATTTACTACTTTTTCTCTTATTTTGTGTTCTTTTTACACATTTGCAGTTTGTTCGTTCGTTACGTTACTATCCCGTGTGTAGCGCATGTGGTGTTAATAAAACAGTTACACATTATTTTTTTAATACATTTGTTCCATAATAAGACTGGTGCCAACAGCAGTAAAAAAAGACAACTTAAATTTATGTAGTTACTTACTGCTCCTCTGTAAGTGTCCTATTGATCTCTATGTATTCCCCGTACTCCTCGAGTCTAGCAGCATCATAGAATTTAGAGGTAAGTGACTTAGCATCTTCTAACCAGGTTGTGTCTGATCTTGTGCTATCCAGAGCATAATTAAAGCATATGGTTACTGCAGGAAAAGGTATTTCAGAAATTGGTGATTCTATGTTTGAAATTGTAACGGAGACTTCTGCGTCTCTCCAATTTGTCCACGTAATGACAATTAAGTAAGTACACAGCAACACACAGAGACACAGAAATGAAACCCAACACAACCTGAAAAAAAATATAAGCCTTAATAAGTTATTTCATAAAAGGAAAAGTACGAAATATTATAAACATTCGTAAATTATGGTACAATCTAGCTGGGTCTCTGGTTTGTTCCTAGCTAATGTGGGTTTTGTGCTGGACAAGCATCATATGTGTGGGTTTTCTCAGCGTTCTCCAGTTTCAACCCACTTTCTGCACTCTATATATTTTCCGTCATTCATTGGGCCTCAACAACTTGACTAAATCCTCAAAATAAAAAAAAAAGTTATTACTATTCTATACTTTTTCAAAGAAATTTATTTTAAATACTCGAGTCGTCTTTACAGGCCATTTCCTATTGAATATTTTTTTCCATAGCCTTGGTTACCAGCACAGATTTCTCGTGAGTTATTCAAAGAAACTTAAAATTTGTATCTAAACATTATTTGCACAGAATTAACCACAACATTAATTTAACTGCAGGTACAGTTAGTTACATACTGTGAGACACTTATTTAGTAAAGCACAAGACACCCAGGAAGGACAATTCCATCAGTAAACATGTTGAAGACAAAATAATAAACGGTTAGTAGTCCAATACGTCATTAACCAACAGAGTTGAAAGCGAAGTGTACATGATATAGGCCTACAACACTTTTTTAACTTTATTATTATTATTATTTTTAAAAAATCTACTCATTGACCAAACGAAGAAAACTGAACACGGGATATGAACTGAAATTTGCTTTCTGTTGGGATTAGAAATTTCAGTTTGGATAAAAAACGAGTTCGTAATTTCATATATGAACTAAACTGTTTCTATTCCCGTTTCCAAATACTGTTCTTGTAATTTTGCAAATGATGAAATCTGTAAGTTTAGTTGCAGGCATAATAAATGTTGTAGGTCTAGTTGTGCTTTAAATACTTTTAATAATCAACAAACATTAGTTGAGTAAATTACACACTATTTAAACACACATATTTTGGCTATTTTAGTACTAATGCATTGCGTTTTATTCCAGAAGACAAAATAAATTATCGTCGCTGACTTGAACCTACTATGGGCTCAAAACCCAAAATTATGTTTTTGGTGTCATCCGAAAGAGAGACATACTCCCCTTCTTTTGAAATCATATCTACATGCAAATTATTTCATCCAACGTTTTTTATTAAAAAAATAAAACATATCTTGGTTTCGTAATTCCTGTTATGTGAAAAAAGGACTATCAACATTTTTTCCAGCTGAAATTGAATAAGAAACTGAACTTCCTAACCGGCGTGAAGTTAGCGTCAGAATCATATTCAAAATAGCAGATATTATAGTTGAATATTTTTTGCCCCCTAATTAAGGCATCAATTGCAAAAACAAAAGTGGGTGCACCTAGACCGAAATAAGGACAACATATACAACTAAGTGTCCTTTCCCAGAATAAAGAAAGGACAGCGCTGATTTTGCCCGAAGTGATCTAGCATCATATTCGTATCCATATATATGATAGATGATATTATTATTGACATTTTTTTTGATCTAACTAACATATCAATTCCAAAAGCAAAGGTGGGTGCACTTACATGAAAAGAAGGACAACACAAGCAGCTAAAATTGCTGTTCCAGGATAAAGACAGGACAGCGCAAATTTTGCCCGAAGTGATCTGGCATCATATTCAAATTCATATATATGACAACAGATATTGTGATTGACAAATTTTACCGCCTAAATAGCTTATCAATTAAAAAAACAAACGAAGATGCACCTAGACGGAAACAAGGATAACAGATCTGTCCGAGAAGAGAACTGATTTAAACTCACTTTATCTTCTTGAGGATAGAATCCTATGGGAAACTTTTGTAAGCGCAGCGGTGATCTTTTGAATTCCGCAATCCATAGGGTATGTAAGTATGGTTGTCTTCTTTCATTTCTTTCTACTAATATATTTGTACTTTGAATATAATGATCTAATACAAGTACTTATTTTTGTTATTTTATCGCGTTTGTCACTAGATCGGAGTAGCGTAATTTAGAATTTGGACGCATAGCAAAACTATTACAGGAAATATCTATAAACTTTCCTACTGTAATTTGTTTTGCAATAAAGTTTATTTCAACGCGGCTTACTCATCTAAATATTAAATATTTTATTTCTAAAGTTTAATAACTAAATATCTACTATGAATGTTGTTTTTAATTTATTTTCAAGAACATTATATTTTGAATATAAACATCCCAAACTTCACTCAGCCTCGCGATGTCTTTTTAATCTCGATCTCACACAACTTCAATCAAACTCACTCAAACTCAAGCTAATTCGATTTCAACCTTACTCAACCTCAATATGACAAGGATCATTCGCCTGTGTTCAAAGCCCGATTTTGTTGAAAATTTGTATGTAGGTACAGTGTCTACGAAAGCCTTCACCGCTTAAATTATAGGAGCTGTCGTCAGCATATAACAACAAGGGTACTCAATAAAGATGGAAAGTAGAGATAAAGTATATCGAATACAGAGAACGGAAATACATTTTCTTTTATAAAAAGTTACACACATTGAAAGCAAATGGCTATTAATGGATACTGGACTCTAGGTGAAAAATTCTGAATGGTATGACGACAATGACCGCCATCTTCAAAGTTCCATCTTGACTATGCTCAAAAATTTAAATAAGAAGTGGATTAAGTGATATATCAATCTGTTTTGCAATGTTCCAAGAAACCCAATGACGAAGTGGATTTTGGCATAACTCTAACCTTGTACGACAAAATGACACGTGAAATTGGCCTGGAGGTCACTTTCACGTAGGATTACACATTCTTGAATTTGGGATTTCATCTTTCGTCACTGTATATAGAACTTTATAACGTACTTCATGGTGCAGCCATGAGGATTATTTTTTCCAACATAACGAAACCTCTTACGAAACCGTTTGCTTTTCATTCCTTTAATTGTTTCAGTAAAAAAATGTTTGTACATCATTCGGCTCAAACTTTTGAAACATAGCCAAGATGGAAGCTTTCAAGATGGCAGTCATTGTCTCATACCATCCAGCATGTATAACGTCCTGTCCAGTATCCATTAATAGTTATTTGCTCTCAATGTATGTAACAGTTTATGAATGAAAAGGCTTTTCTGTACTTTGTATTCGATTTACTTGCTCTCTACGTTCCAATTTTTCGGGTTCCCCTGTCGTTATTTGTTGATGACAGCACCTATAATTTTAGCGGTGAATGTTTACTTAGGCACTGCACCTACATACGAATTTTCAAGATCGGATTCTGACATCTCGTAAGCGTTGGGTAAGTAAACTTCACTCGATCTCATGCAGCCTGTCTCATTTATCCACACTTATTATCAACTTAATTCTAAACCAATTCAAATTCCATTCACCCTAAACCTTATTCGAACTCAGTCTTAATTCATCCTTTATCTCATTCATCCACAATCATAACCTCACGGAATCTCAACGTCACTCGACCTCAGAAAACCTTAGCCTAACTATGCTGCAACACCCTCAACCTCACTCGATTCCACTAAACCTAATTATCACTCGAACTTATCCTCACTCGTCCTCATCATCATCCCACCCTAACGTCATTCATCCTCAGTCTCACTCGATCTCAACCTCTTTCATCTTCAATCTAACTTAATCTCAAATTCACTCAATTGTAGCTTTAGTCGACTTCAAATTTACTAAACCTCATTGATATTTAATCTCATTCGACCGAAACCTCATTCGTTCTCAAAATCTCTCAACCTCAACCTAATTAAATCTCAATCTAAATCTCACACAACCTCACTGAAATCAACCTCACTCCATCTCAACCTGATTCATCCTGAATAATTCAATCTCAGTTTAATTCATCCCAACCTAAATCTCACTCAATCTTATTTCTCGACTTTAACCTCACTCATCTTTAGCCTCACTTTGTAAGTTAAACCTCAACCTCTAGCATGCTCAAACTTAACCCCACTCAACTTCACTCATCCTCAACCTCAATCTCATTCATCTCCAACCTCTTGATTGAACTTCTCAACCTTCAAACTTTCAACCTCTACCTCACGTCTTCAGGTTTAGATCATATGAGACTGCGGTTGGATCTCGCGAGTTTCAACAGCTTTCCCGTATCCTCACTTTTTAACTTTGGGCTCCAGCCTCACTCAACCTCATGTTGCAACTTGTATGTCATCCTTAGTTTCAGGTATCAACTTAGCCCTAAACTTCAAGTGTTTTGCATTAACCTCACTCACCTAACGCTTGCTTACGTTGACCTCGGAGTGGCCGAGAGGTTGGCGCCAGCTTTCAGTGCGCATGGTAACGGGTTTGATTGTCGCCGGGTTCTGTTGAACGGAGTGGTTCGGAGCCCACTTTACCAAAAACTGTAGTTTATGTAGGAGATTAACAGCTTGTTTAGTGCATAGGAGATTAACAGCTTGTTTAGGACGTTAATTACAATGTACTCTTGCTAACACTTTAGCTTTGCTCCCTCCCTAACTCTTCAGTATCCCCCTCTTTGATTCAATCTATCACGCTCCAAGTTCGATATAACTTTTACTCACGTCAGTCCCTCTCAACCTCATGCTTTAACTTATCCCTCAGCTTGTGTTGCAACGTCGACCTCATCGTCACACCAACATATCAGCTTCTGCTTCATACACCGTCATCCTCACTTTGCAACTTCCTCGCACTCCACCTCACGTTAACTTGGTCCTCGTCCTCACCATTATGCGGTGAATATGAGGGCAAGTAAAACTAAGATCAAACTTCATGCGCTTGAGAATCAATGATATAAATAACGACAGTAGTACCAGTCAAAATAGAGCTATATGACTATTGATACCATCAAATAATATTAGATGTATGTACCATTTCGAATATTGGAATAACACTCTAATATTCCAGTATATTCGAAATTTCGATTTGAATAAAATACAATATTACTTCGAAGAATATTGGTAGCTCTAATTTCTACCCGTAAAAAGAGTAAGTGTTTCATGTAATAATCAGACCTGAACACAAATTCATCAGGCTAATCCAAAAGTGCCATTTGTTAGTGCTTTATTACTAATGATAAATGTCGAAATACAACATTAGTGTTTAGCAAAATTTCATCGAAATATGGTATTGAAAATTCTGCCTTTTCCTGTCCCAGTTTAAGGAGCTATATTAATTCAATAAATTTAAGATTGTTGTGAATTTATATGTGGATTCTGGTTATTTATGCCTCAGGCAGGGATAGGGAGGGGAAGGACGAGGGAAGGAATCCACTGGGAATATACTTTTGATGAAGTTGAAAGTACCATCCTGGCATTTGCATGGTCCGACTAACAAAAATACTTTGGAGAAACCTAAGTCAGAATGGTCATCTTTTGGGATCGAATCTAGGATCTACTAAATGCGAAGTGAAAACTTAAGTCAAAACAGCTCGGATTTTAAATCACGAGAATGCGGGAAAAGTGACAGTTTGAAACCACAATCTTAATTTTACGAATATATAATTTTACACTTCAGAAATTAATCTAACAGTTTTCAGTCATTAATGCTTGTGTTTAGAGTTCCTGAATTATTATTATTATACCAAGAAGCACTAATGATCTGGTAACCACTCGCCGCAAATTTATTGTTAATGGTTGGGATGGGGGTGCAGCGTTAACTTGACCCTAACATTACTTCAGCTCTAGCATCTACTCTAGTAAAACACTAACATTAGTGCTAGTCCGCTAAAAAGAACTAGCGATGCACCAACCATTGACATTAATTTTATAGTTAATGCGTCATGTGGGAAACCAAGTTCAGGCATGTACAATTGCACTATAATTGAGGTGCTTTAAGGTGACTCCATATTAGGGTTGCCACCTTTTGATGAATAAATTACGTGACGCTCAGCAAAAAATACGGGATTATACTAACTATTACGGGACAAATCTGAAATAACCTAAAATGAAAGTAACAGGTACAGTCCGCACAATGCAACACCTCCACAATTATTAAGAATACATTGAAAACGACTTGCTTGCGAATGTTCATACTCCAAAAACACTGGCCGTGGAAAATGGATATTTCAGGTTCCTAAACACTGTTGGTGTTAGTGTCTGTACTGTAAAAAAGTTACTTTTAATTCAACACTTTTCGGAGTTCCTTTGCGACTTCCATTTTCTGTTGAATCAACGGGACAACCTTGACATTTGTAAAGTTAAATCCCCCCAACTGAAACCGAATTAAATTTTAACTTATCCCAATCGTTAGGGAGGAATAGGGAGTACATTATTTTCGTTTGGGAGTAAGCAAGAAGCTGGTGACGACTCCAACAAATGTTGGAAACTAACTTTACACTTTCGCCATACTTGCTGGCGCCGTCACCAAGTTATCCTTCACTCCCTAACGAAAATAACGTACTTGCCACTGCTCCCTAACAACTCCCTAACGATTGCAGACAACACCGACCACAAATTTGATTAATTGGGGTTCCTTGGGGGGATAACTTCACACATTTTTTTGTGCCGCCACCAAGTTATCAGTCACTCTCTCACGAAAATAATGTACTCCCTATTCCTCCGTAACGATTGAACGCAAGAACGACCAGAAATTGTGTGAGTGAGGGGCTGTGTGAAGTTAGCCCTCAACATTTGCTTGCACCGGCACCACCTTATCACTTACTCCCTAACGAAAATAATATAGTCCCTCTGCTTCCCTAAGAACTCCCTAACGGTTGGGATAAGTTAAAACTTAATTCGGTTTGGGTGGGGAACACACTTCACAAACGTACAACGGTGTTGATGTCGGTGATTTAACACAATAGATATGTTGTCGATTGTGATTCAACACAATGAAGAGTGTCATACTACCACTATCACACTGTGGAATCATCAATGAAATCATACAACAAACAATGTTGATTTACCACAAAAAGTCGTGGTTGCTCTGGTACACCGAAAAGTGTTGAATTATCTTAATGTGTTATCAACTACAGAAAGCAAGGCTCGAGAATTTTATCCCTATCCATAGGTCTTATGTTGGGGCCTGGAAATGTGAACAGAGTCTACTCGCCAGTCTGCATAGTAAAAACAGTTTGAATAGAGTCAATCACGGTTTATTTGTTAAAATTATTGACGAAAATATGTGTGAGAATTTACTTCTTATAATAGGGGACAACAACTGATAATACGGGACGCGAAAATTTCACATAAAATAAGGGACAAGTGGCAACTCTACTCCGTATGGAGTTGAAGGATGAGACAACATGCATTCGTTAATGTATTGTGAACATTAGTGCACATGACACTAACGTTAGTGTTCCAATGGGAGCAAAGAAATAAGTAAAAACATGTGGCGGAGTCCACTTGGCTTCATGTTGTCCCACAAACTTACACTAAGCTTTAACAGGTTAAACCATATGTATTCGTTAGTACATCATTAGTGGTCATTAGTACATATGACACCAAAGTTAGTTCCCCATTGCTAAGCGAGATATAGAAAAAAACTCTGGAAGGGGAAAACTTGACACAAAAAATAGACTCATAAGGAACCAAATTTATTGTTAGCGGAATGCAATGCAATTACGTTAGTGTTCTGTTCTTAGGCAAAAATACGGAAAAGTTGTGAGTGAGGCTACTTGGGGTTCATATAGCCCAATTTATAAAGACATTTGAGATGTATCCCGACACAGAAACGTTGTTTAGTTAGTGTATCTTTAGTGTGTATTATTGCATATGACACTAAGGTTAGTACACAATTATTATGTGAGATACAGAGAAGAGATATGCATGAAATCTTATCTGGATTCAGACCTATCGGATCTATGTCGCATCGTTAGTTCATATGACTCTTACGTTAGTGCTTCATTTTTAAGCTAGATGCAATAAATACATTTTGGGTGGTTTAACTTCACCTCAAGTTAGACGCACCCAAAGGGGGGAAACTTTCGCTTATGATACTAACATTATTCTGTGATCTAGTCCCCTACTTGGACCACTAATGACGAAATTAGTGTCAACGATTAGTGCATCGTTAGAGCTTCTGAGTGCACCAATTCCGGACGTTAGTGCATAATTAGAGTAGTCCACGTTAAATTTATTTTACGAGTTCATAAGTTTAAATTGATGTACAAACGAGATAATTAGAGCCAATTGTTAGTGCATCGTCAGTGCTTCCAATGAAATAATGTCTTAGTGCTTCATTGGCGCAGCTGCTGGAAGCAAACAAAATGTTTGGTGGCCAAGTTTACGCTAGACTCCCACTTCAAACACTAACGATAAATGTCAGTGGTTAGTGCATCGTTAGTACTTATGTGTGCAGTACTTCCCAAGTGATGTGAGGTGGTTACTGGTTACTCCCACGTTCGGTCGTCCTTATCTTCCAAGGTGCCAAATATAGGATTCTGCTCGATTTGATTGGAGACTGAATACACGTTAGAACAAAAGTGTCAAAGTGTTTACTTGAAGCACTTTAATTACAGAAGTAGTAATATTGGGGTTTAGCACTAGGAAACAAACACTACCTGACACTAATTAATCAGTTAGTGCGTCAAGTAAAAATTACAAATACGTGAATGAACTTTAACACAAAATTGGCCCTAAACATTTGTTTGGCACTAGCACCTTGTCTAATGAACAATAACATTAGGAAGTGGTACTCACAGATGCACTACCTATGCACAAACCATTGATATTAGTTTTATCCTTGGTGTTTGAAGTGGTAGGCTAACGGAAACTTGACCACCAACCACCACGGAAACTTGTTTACTTCTATCACCTGCGCTAATGAAGCACTAACGAAGACACTATTTCATTGGAGCACTAACGATGCACTAACAATTGGCACTAATTATCTCGTTAGCACATCAATTTATAAGTTATAAACTCGTGAAATATATTTAACGAGAACTTGATTCCAACATGAATTTGGCTCTAGCGACTACTCTAATTATGCCGGAACGTCCAGAATTCGTGTACTCAGAAGCAGATTGGTGCACTAATCATTCAGACTAATTTCGTCATTAGTGGTCCAAGTGCGGGCCTAGATCACAGAATATCATAAGTATCATAAGTAGCAATGTTCACTAACGATGAACTAACATCTAATATCTTTCAACGTGTAGGAGTCAAAATATTTTTATTGTTAAGGTCATTGAAAATTTTATCTTTATAGTTGGATGAGGAATAAAGCACAGACATTAATGTAGTCTTCACTAACAAACTGCTTACGAACTAGTATGTTTGGGTACGGATGGGTCCAATTCACCCCTTCCCCTTTGGGTGTGTCTAACTTGAAGTCAAGTTAAACCAACCAAAATTTACTTACTGTATCTGGCTTAAGGATGAAGCGCCAAGTGTCACATGCACTAAAGATGCGACATAGATCCGATAGGGCTGGGTCCAGATACATTACAAATTTTAAAAGGTAAACTTCCACGCATATATTGTCTCTGAATCTCACATATGAATTAAGTACTAACGTTAATGTCATATTCATTAAAATGCTAACGGTGTACTAACTAACCAATGTTTTGGGTCCGGATACGTCTAAAACATCATTGTCATTTCGGTTTTCTAAACTACAAGTTGTCTCACTAACAATTTCCCCGTATATTTCGCTTAAGAACAGAACACTAATGTTAGTGCCGTGTGCAATAACATGCATTATTAATGCGCTAGCAAAACGTTTGGTTCCTTATGGGTCTAAAATTTATTTGAATCAAATTGTCCCCATCCACAGTTCTTTGCTACAGTTCGCTTAAGAATGTGGCACAGTTTCATATGTAGGGCCTACTAGCGTGTACTAATGATGCACTAACGAACACATGTGGTTCAACCAGAACGCATCTGGAGTATCGTATAATATTCAACTGAAAATTTGAATATGCGGACACTTTCGAATAGTCGAAATTGTAGAAATAATCGAATATTATTCGAACATTTCAATAGCCGTAGCTCTATTTGGACTAGTACTTTTGCTGTTTTTATATCATTGTTTCTCAACCTCATAATGTTTGATCTTACTTTCATTTGCTCCCATGCTTACCGCATAATGGTGAGAACGAGGACCAAGTGTCAACGTGAGGTGGAGTGACGAAGTTGCAAAGTGAGAATGAAGATGTATGAAGCTGAAGCTGAAATATGATAAGGGCGACGTTGAAACACAAAGTGAGGGATAAATTAAAGCGTGAGGATGAGAGCGATTGTGTAAATCTTGTATCGAACATGATATTTAGATTGAATCAGTGTGGGCGATATTGAAGAGTTAGGGAGGGAGCAAAGCTAAAATATTAACAATAGTATATTGTAATTAACGTCCTAAACGAGCTATTGAGCTTCTAAGGATGGTACGTACAGTTTTTGGTAAAGTGGGCTTCGAGCCACTCCGTTCAACAGAACCCGGCTATAATTCAACCCGTTACCACGCGCACCGAAAGCTGGCGCTAACCTCTCGGCAACTCCGAGGTTAACGTTAGCAAGCGTTAGGGTGAGTGAGGTTAATGCAAAACACTTGAAGTTTAGGGCTAAATTGATACCTGAAACTAAGGATTACATACAAGTTGCAACGTGAGGTTGAGTGAGGCTGGAGCCCAAAATTAAAAATGAGAGTCGCGATGTCCAACCGCAGTC
>JAGDQP010015916.1:0-10318 GCA_022664845.1 Lepisma saccharinum | reverse complement strand
TAATTTTAGCTCTATTTGTTGTCCTTGTTTTCATCTAAGTGCATACACTTTTGCTTTTGGAATTGGTATGTTGGTTAGATCACAAAAAAATATCAACCTTAAATCTGCTATCACATGTATGCATTTGAATATGATGCTAGATCACTTCGGGCAAAATTTGCGCTGTCCCGTTTTTATCCTAGGACACGACACTTAGTTGTGTGTGTTGTCCTTATTTCCATCTAGGTGCACCCACTTTTGTTTTTCGAATTGTTGTCTTAGTTTTTCGGGAAGAAAAATTCAACCTTAATATCTGCTATTTTGAATATGAATCTGACGCTAACTTCACGCCGGTAACTTGCTATACCTACTATTGGATATTTCAATTATTTACTGCAATAAACGTTGATTAACATAGAAATAAAAGTAACAAGTAACTTAAAAAAACATTTTATTTCATTCCTAGTAAATGTTAAAAACACGTAGCAGATATTTCAATTTCAGCACAGATATGCTGCTTTCTGTTCACTATCTATGCATGTTACATATTATTAAAAGTGCTTAAATAGTAATAACATCAAGATATATACTTATTTGAAATCATTCGATGATCTATCATTCCATTACTTTTATCTAGAATTGAGAAAAGCTTTTCACGCCTTAGATGCAACTTTTCCGCAGATTCTTCTCAACATTTAGGTAATGAACCAGAGCGATATTATAGCAGTCAGTATAGAAAGTTCGATGAATAGGGACAAATTTAATATTAATCTTCGTGGAAGATGATAGTTACATAAATCGATCAAATATTTGGTCAACGTCAAGCAAGAATTCTTTTGCGACACGGATGAGACGGTAAAAACGAACATTCAATTGTCTCAGCTTTTCAAAGTACATAGCGAATTTCACTCTTTGCTGTAATCGTTCTGATATTCCCCGGATTTCCTTATTATGAAACGCTGGTGGCTGCTGGCTGCTGCTGCAATCACTGAAGTGCATTTGTCGGTATTGCTTCATTTTGACGAAATTATCTCCTTCGAGATGAGGCCAAAGAGACCTGAACAACCAATAGTCCCTTTGGAATAACCCCGTATTTACTGGGGCGTCTGATAACAATTCCTGTTGCAAATTGGTCAGTGTTGTGACAGTTAAAGAGCAGAATGCGTGTGGACATTAGGATTTAAATTTAAATATGCTTATGGTCTTTAGACAGCTGCCTCTGAATCTAAGGTAACATGTTTGAACATTGCCTTTGATATTTTGAAAGGCATTTCTTATGACAGCGTGGGAAAATGTGGAATAATATTTGACACTATTTGTGGCCATAAGATCAACATGCGTAGTAGAAAACAGTTCCCAACACCTTACTGGCGTGCTGCTGGGATTTGGTTTTATTCAGAAGCGGAAAAGATGCATATCGTCATTCCATGATATTTCTTTTCAACTCAGGATTTTCTTGTTAACCAATGCAACCACATTTCATATAACGTAAGTGATTTCAACAGTGTATTACCTTCATGGCGATACTGATCCTGGAGTTATTCATCGAATACATTACATTTAAAGGGGCCCACCTTTCCACTTCTGCCTCTTTGCATCATTTGCACAAGATGAATTGTGCACTTCTAAAGACGTGCATCACGAACATTTTTGTTCTCCTCGCCTTGGGGCAACCTTCTACCTAGAGGTCCTTGGATTGCCGGAGTTCCGACATTCCAAGAATCTCCTGTGTTCCTTCTGTCTAAGACATCAGGGGTTTTTTGAAGGACTTTTGACCAGGCGTCCAGAATGTTCTCCTAGTCTAAGTTTCCATATTTTGGAACTTTTGCTTGGGGCGGAGTCCCTACCTGCTATATCCTAATTTTATTATACAACACATAAAAGACGTCGCAGGACATAACAGGACAACACAAACATAGACTTGATTGGCTTCTTCTTATGGCCTATTCTTCTTCTATTTGTGACCAGGAGGATAGGATAAGGATAGGTGCGCGTGGGTTGGGTTGAGTGTCCCACAAAGTTTTTTCGGCCTCCTTTCCTTATTGTTGCATCCATCTCCTTCTTGTCAGATATTCTATTTCTTAATCTTCTCATACTAGTAGTCTTCTCCTTCTACAGAAAATTGGAGGGTTGTTGTTGTTGTTATTTACGTTGATTATGGATTATCACTCAGCACTCTTAACCTAACTTCAACATTTCTGAGATTTCCATTTCTTGCCCAACCAATCTCTCTTCTTGTATTCACTTTACACTTCTCACTTCACACACAAACGCTTACTTACTCCGTGACCAGTTCCCATTGTATCGCCTATTTCCTGGTTTCTAAAAAAGTTTGCGTTTTTTTTAAAGAATAGTTATTATTATCTTAATTAACTTCCAGATTCATTCACCACACTTACATATCACGTTCACACAAAATAAGCGTCTCTTGAGACGGGGTTCCGCTCCAAGGCGCTCTCTTGCCACTGGATTCCAGCGACTACACTTGTACGCAAGAGTATATCTCTATTCGATATTAGTTGCTAATTGTTTTTGTTATAAATGGTTTTATTCCCTGATGACACGGTTGGCGTGGTTGCACGCGGATGCACGTTCGCGGCTGCCCGAGATATTTTGCCACGATCCCATCTTCTGTCTCAATTTTTCTTGTCACGCAGGGCGGTCGACGCCATTTAGGATTTTTTTATTATGGAAATTTGAAATTTTGTTAGTTAGCTCCCTGAAGACCTTCACCAGTTCCGTTGTTCGCAGAACCTCCGTGATGATCGTCTCCACCAGGAGCTTTCTTTCTTCCTTAGCTATATTTTCTGTTTCTCTGCAATACAGTGTTACGTGCTCTGGCGCCGCCACCGTCCTGCATATATGGCACATGTTGTCTTCCACTATATGCATTAGGTGTAATTTTTGACGAAAGGGGCCGTGACCAGTTAGAAAATGCAACAATCCACCGATAATCTCCAGCCCCATATCCAGTCGTTCACCGGCATCCGGGAAAAAGCCGAACAGCCTCCTCCTCCTGCCCTTCTCGACTCAGCCCAGAGCTCCTGCCACGAGCTTGTTATGATGGTGTTAATGTCCGCTTTGTTTTATGTTGGTCTATGTAGTATTCTAGTAACTTTATCCTGGTTGCTTCTTTTTAACCAGTACGTTGCGCCCATTTTTTTTACTTGAAGATGCATAGGTGGGACAGCCAGAGCAACCTGGAGGGCCTCTACTGATGTTGTTCTGTAGTCACCCGATAGGGTCACCCCACCTAATATAATAGTATAAAATTAATTATAATCAATCCTAACTGAAAGGAAATTATATTGTGACCTACAAGGGGATACAATAAATTCGTTAACAGTTTTTCCAATATAATATATTATTGTTTCCACATGGAGCACACGTATCTTTTCTGTGTTCCACACAAACAGGCATATTGCACATGCTGCAGAATGATTTAGTTTTTCTGTCTTTGTTTCTAGGACATAGTCCGCGTCTCGCTTGTTTTGTAAGTCGTGCACCTGTAGCTCCCACAGATGATGCCGTATCTTTAATTCCAAGAACCTCCTTGTTACCAGCAGCCAAATTTCTAGGAAGAGGTTTCCTGAGACTCTCCAGCATATAAGTTATTGCGAGTTGCATTCCGGGCTTCATCAGCAAGTCCTTCCCTACGAGTTTTGTCCCTGGATCCAACTTATTTTGGAACAGAACCATTGAGCTCTCACCGGCCTAATCCAACATGCCATACAGCATACACTTACTTACACTTACATCAATTGCACCAATTTCATCCTCTTCCTCAGAGTGCACTTCTACATTGTCCTCACAATCACCAAAATTACTTCCAGAATCATTCTCTTCATCTAGTAAGGGCAATACAAAATCTGGAAACTTGCTTGAGCTTGTACTGACTTGCGCCATCATATATCATGGACGCAGCACTAATATATTGTCTAAAGTAATTATTCACAGGACAAAAGTTTATCTACGTACACACACACCTGGGGTGATGTAGTACCCCACTGCCTATCTAAATTCACATTATACGAAAGCTAAAAAGATTTCACAACCACAATCATGAACGTCGACCTATCAAACTAGAATACAGAAGACAACAGCAGATGCCCTTGCATGCTGCGGTACTAGCTGCAATTTGAATAACTACTGGGGTGCTCCAGTACCCCAGTGTGTTTTCCAGGGTTAATTAGGGCTGTATGTTGTCTAACATTTAATTTATCGTCGAATGTTAATCCTAAATATATTACATGCCTTTCTCTTTTTATTGTCTTATTATTCACTTTGATAATTTTACCTCTATTGAACTTAAATAGTACGTATTTTGTCTTATCCGATGATATTGTTAATTTATTTTCTTTACAGCACGATATCATTCTATTAGTCACTCCGTTTGCCTTGGTTTGGAACTCCAGACGACTGCTAGCTTTGAGCACGACCGCCAGGTCGTCGGCATATTCCACCACTCTTTCAACTTGGCACATACTATCCAGCACTTCCAGACACGCCTGGAAGGCTAAGTCCAAGAATACCGGGTCCAACACGAACCCTGCGGGAAACCCTTAGTCGGCGTTTTAGCCACGACGCAGTCCGCTGTTTCTACCTTTATTATTATATTTACAAAGTTGTTCTTAACGACTTTCCACAATTTATTATGTAATTTGATTTTCTTCAATTCCTCTAATATTGCAGGCCACCATAAGTTATCGAATGCACCCATGATGTCGAAGAATATTCCAACTACATACTTACTTACAGTTGCTACTTTTTAATATGTAGATGCTATTGCACAACTCATTGATCGCGATCTCCGTAGATTTTCCTAAACGAAATTCGAACTGTAATCTGCAATTTACTAGATCTTTCCTTTTTTTCATTTTTTTGCTAGTATTTTCTTGAAAAATTTGCTAGCAGTATTAAGCAAACAAATCGGTCTATATAACTTGGGATTTTGTTTATCTTTGTCCTCTCCCTTAAGTAATATTATCAAATTAGCTTGTTTCCATGGGTCAGGCAACACCTCTTGGCTTATACATTCATTGAATAGCCTGGTTAGATATGGAATCCATATGTCTGAATTTATATTCTATATTTCATTTTAACATGGTCTGAATCTGGAGCTTTTTTTTTTGTATAAGATTTGTTTAATATTTGGTCAATTTGTTCGTTCGTAACATTTAGTTCATTCGGATTTCCGCCTCGCAGTGTGCAGGAGTATTTTTATTCTCCCTGGCTCTTCTATTCCCTCGTTTTCGTCCTGGATGCAGTCAGCGGGAAAACATTGTTGTATAGTAGTTCTATTGTATTTTTCAAATTTGTGGTGTGGTCGTGATTCATTGTATTTAATGAGCTTTTAACTTTTAATTTAGACATTATGATTTTGTATGGCATGCCCCAGAGATCCTGGTTAAGATTGCTTTCCACAAATTTATTCCATATTTTCTTCTTGGTGCCCTTGAGTTCTTTCTCGAATTGTTGCTTAATACTCCTGTACTTCTGCAATCTTCTTGTTCTCAGAACGTGGTCTCCTGTCGCCCTATATCCTTTCTGCTAGTTGAGTTTTCTTTTAAGCTTATCCAATTCCTTTGCCCAGAATGGATTCCTGTTGTTGTTGATGTTTATGATTATATGAGTTGTTTTTTGATGACATTTCTTATGGTTTCTTCTATATTGTTTGTTAATTCTGTTAGATTGCAATCTGGTTCTATCTGTGGAAGCAACAAGCTTTCTTCAAATTTCTTCTTATTTAATTTGTTTACATTATAGTTGAAGTTGTTATTTAGATCTAATTGTTCGTTATTGGTTTGATTCATTTCGAGATCTATTATAAAGCAGACGGCGCAGTGGGCTCTAGTAGTTGCATGTTCATCAATAATCCAATCAAATATACTATTGCAAATATACGCCTTTGTTAACGTTACGTCTATATTAGATTCCACTCCAGCCCTGCCCCTAAAGGTTGGTGGCAGTCAAACCTTATTAATGACTGTTAAATTATGTTGTTCGATTAACTCTTCAAAGTTCTCTCCATTTTCATCCGCATGGTGGCACTGCCAGAGTGGAGATTTTGCAGTCAGATCCCTCAAAATAATAACGTCTCTATTTGAAAATCCATTTAAAATATCATCAAATTTTTCTAGAAAAACATATCTCGAAAGGGAGAATTGGCAATATATGTTTAGTATTACATTCTCTCGATCCCCTCTACTTATTTCCACACATATTGTCCACTTATCTACATATCTCAGGTACACCAGAGTCTTTATCTTTTTTAAGAACCATTACCGCCAACATTAGGCTGGGATCTTCAGGCATTATTGTTACGGCATCCAGCGGCAATGGAAATTCCTCAGCCGGGTTAAAAGCTATTCTTCCGTACTCCATAACAAACTGCCTGCAGAAATTATTAATTTAAAAGACTCCTCTGTTCTTACGAATACCTTGTGTATTAGTAATAGCACATCCGTGGGGTCAGTAGTTATACCATTTGCTCTTAGGTTGATTTTATCAACCTTCTCTGTTGTCGGAAAAGTTATAGTTTTCTCCTGCGGGTGGATATTCCTCAAAACCACTCTAAGGTCCGCCGTCAGCATTTAAGATTCTTCCAATTTTGATAGGTTGTAATTTAGGTTTAATTCCTCATAAAATTTATTCTGATTAAAGTTTGGTTTGTCTGTGTCTTCTTTTCCTACCCCTTCACTCGCCTCTCGTCTCTTCCCTTGTCTAAAAGTCCGTTTGCAATTAAATATCCTCCACCGATGTGGTACTTTTTACTCCTTTTTACCCCTATATAATCTTGGAATCCAAGATTTTCAAGATTTCCTCTTCTTCTTGTAAGCCGTCCTTCCAATTTTTGTCCCTTTTTCTTTCTATCTCTTCGGTTTCTGCATCCTTTCTTTCTTCGTCCGTTATTCGTTTTGTCAGATCCATACTTATACTTTCTTCTGTGTTCTTTTCTTCCTCTTCGTTTTGCTTCTCCTTGTTTAAGTCTTCTAGTGCTGTTGAAGTGGTTCTAAAGAGTATCTGGTCTTTGACTATCATTTCGAAACCAATGTTGTTGTTTTTATTTTCCTATTCCTTTATTTTCTTTAGAACCATGTATGGATCCGCTTTCCATAATCCCATTCCAATCCAATCACCGGAATCGTTATTTTCTTTCTAGTGTCTCTGAGCACAGGCCACAGCACTTCAAGCATCAAATCCAAGTTACTTAGGAAGTTCTCCATTGATGATTTAATATTCATGAATCCGCATCCATACCTATTTATTGACAAATATCTTCACAGACCTCTGTTTTATCCTTCGCCATTTCATCCACATTAAGTTGATCATGTGTAAGGGCCACCAATTTGACCAATCCCCTATGAGTTCCGGATTTATGTGGTGGATAATAATTTGGGTGCTTTCTTCAAAATTGATATAGCCAAATTTTATTGAGAGGTTGTTTTCCGTTTGTTCAGTATAGCTGTTTAATAACCAATTGTTTATAAATTATTTAATTTATTTTTGTTATATTCCAAAAAGCTATCAATATTTCTCTTTTGTTTGCACGGGGGTAGTTTCTTTTTTATTGTAGGAGTCTCGACTTAAACCTGATTATGGTTAAATTCCATAATCAAATTTATCGATTGTTCTTTTCAAGCTTAACTTGTATTGAGGACAATCTTGCTGTGTCCCCCCACTTTTACCCCCTTTGATGATATGGTAGGTACACATACCTTTTTATCTTTTTCTTTGCATTTTTTATTCTTGTGATCTTTGTCCCCGCATGTTCCACATCTTGCTTCATATTTGCAGTAGTTAGCTATGTGCCCCATAGTAAAATTATTTCAAACATTGCGTAACTACAAGGTAATCTATAACGTTTGTCACCTCTTATCCGATGAAAACTTCTGGATTCTGTAGCAGGATCTGCCTTATCTGTTTCGGCACCTCGATAACCAGATGGTAGCGGTCCTGATTTCTTGGTCCTGTTTTGAATCTGGGATTAACCAGTTGTCTTTGCTCGTCCGTAATGCCCTGTAGATTCCTTACTACAAGTTCCTCGATTTACTTCTGCTTCTTTCATCTCCGTTGGGATGCCGTAGATGAACATCATAGGATTCTTCTTTTCGCTTCTGTTTGACAAATCAAAATTCTTCGTCATATCGGGATGGTTCATCAATATTTCCTCATCTTGGGGTGATGCCATCTGCGAGATTAGTGCGGTCTTCGTCTGAATAACTGGAAGACTATTTTATCGTTCCTTTGGATTGTTCTTGTAATTCGCATTCTGGTATTTTTCAGAGTTTCGCCCTGTTTCGGTCTGACTAATATTGTTCGTTTTGTATTCCTCTTAGTCGTTTCTATTATTCTCGTTTGTTCCGGAATCCTAGTGTCCTCTTTCTAACCATTAGCTAAGCTAACACATGTTATTGGCGTTGCTACTTCCTTTGTTATTAAGCTTCCGTTTTCTACATACAATTTCCGTGTCTCTTCCTCCTGTCTCTGCAATTTCCCTTCTGTTTCTAATCTCCTATGTTCAATTTCGTTGACGGTTACTTCCAGTTATTGCATTTTAATGCTTCCGGTTATTGCTTCTCCCTCTAAGCCTGTGATGGATTTTTCAAATTTGTCCATTTCATTGTCCTTGTCTTCCACCTTTGTTTGCCATTTCATAAGTTTCATTTCACATTCTTTTAATCTTGTGATTTCCCTTTCGAGTTTCTCTTGGTTTCTTTCCAGCTCCATGATTCTTCCTTCCAGAAATGCATTTCGTATCTTATGTTCTTCATTTTCTTTCTCGTGCTTGTATCTTTTGCTTGCTTCCTCCTGTTCTGGTGTTCTTAGTCTCTTCTTTGTTGTCTCTTCCTCAATGAATGACGGTGTTCTCTACCTGCAAAGTGTTGTGTCCAGATTCTCCTGGTCAGCGGCTAATTTGCGAAAACTTCTCAGTGGTGTTGTTTTGGCTGCTCCATCTTTATTTACTCTTTACCACTCCGTACACCTGGTCCACAAGCTTCTGCCTTACCTCGTTGTCTTCCTTGTTTGATCGCGATTTGCTGGCAGTAATCCCCTTTCTCTTCACTTTCTCCATCCATTTAAGTTTAAATAGGTTGTTCGGATCGATAGCCGTATCATCAGTTGCATTCTTCTACTCATATTCTAACTTCGTGAGTCCCGTTCAGGTAATGTCTGTATGGTTGAACTTTTTCGCTATCCTTGCGTATTCTCGCTCGCACTCGATAGCGCAGAAAAAACAGCGAAGAGTCTTCATTCACTCACTAGAGAGAAAGTACGGCATTACCGAATCCTCAGTTCCGGGCGCCCGTCACCCAAAAGGCCGGCTTCCTAAAAAAAACATTGTCACCGAGCCCCCAAAATATCAAGTACCCATCCCTAACGGCCCCGGAGATATTTCCCACTTAGCTCTCCATACTGTCTATTCACCAACGCACAGAAAAGAGAAAAAATCTTGGATGTCTGTCCTCGGGGCTTATAGGTTTTTCGCTTAACAACAACCAAGGTCATCGGAAATACTCAGTCAGTTACCCCGGATAATGTGACTGCCTTTGATGTTAACATGTTCTGAGTCGATTTTAGATCCATAAGATTAACACTGAAAATTTAGCAGTTCAATAACTCTGTCAGAAAGAATCGCACATGCATAAAATCCGCACAAAATGTTCTACTCGATAAACAGAAAAAAGTTCTCTACTTACAGTTAATGTTCGCTTCGTTTCTCTCCCCAAAAAACGTTTCTTCAGGAGCGCAAACACACACGTGCACTCACCTTCAAAGCCACAACCAAGTCAGTCATCGAATATCAAGCATGTTGACATGTGTTAAAATGTAATGTCTTTGGGCAACCATGGTGCACAAACACTATAAGAATGAGTTCTTGAACGATCGCATCTACACTCGAAACACTGATGTGTACTTGCATCGCAATACTATACACCGCAATTCGCGGTTTACAATGATAGCTTGCTCAAGGCCCGTGATATTTACTGTGTAACTGAGTCGTCATAAGTGGGTATTGAGGTTTATTCCCCCCCTCCATTTTTCTCCCCTTTCCGAAACTGTTCTTACTATTCATACACTTGTGCACGTGAACAGTGTTTAGTATCCTGTGACAGCGTTTTATTTTTTTCATTAGCTTTCAATCCTGGCATAATTTCAGATGGTTAATTATCGTTTCCTTCGCCAGCAATTTAATCATACGTTGCGCCTTCATACATCTACATCATGATGACTGCGATATTGCGATATATATATATATATATATATATATATATATATATATATATATATATATATATATATATATTTACATCCGTCTACCATTATGGAATCCTTG
>JAGDQP010015915.1:6317-41626 GCA_022664845.1 Lepisma saccharinum | reverse complement strand
ACTTTATTTGCATTTACAAAGACAATTATTTAAACAATTACGTATTCTTTTTCATAATATTAGTTCTCTGTGCGTAGAAAAAAATACCATTACTTGGATATACCATAATTTCAGTTTTTACAATATCGATTTGTTGTTATTATTTCTCTGTGCCAATTATGCGACTTGTAATGTTTAAGAAACTTTTTAGACTGTTAATCAAGTACGATTGAGCATATAATATAGTAGAATTCGTACAAATTTTATTGAAAACTTAATTTATCTTATGCGTGTACTCTAAAATGTAAAAGGATATGTCTTCGTGTAGGAGTAGGATTTCATATTTGAAACAAGTTTGATTCTTTTAATCTCTGTTTATATTTACGAACAAAAAATGCTCTTAATGTATTGTAATGTTTTACATGATGTTAGTATGATTTCATATTTGAAGTGATTATGATTATTCGACAGGAGGGAGTGTGGATGAATGGGACCTACTGTATACAGATTGTATCAGTGGATAGAAGACTCTACCCAGCCGGCATAGGGACGTCGATTCGACGTCTGAAATTGGTCATTTGCGTGGAAATGACGTCGTTGGTCAAATGTTTCGACGTTGAAATTGTCGACGTACAATCTACGAAGGCGAAAAGACGTAGATTACAACGTCATTGCAACCAAATTTCGATCATTGTGTATAACAACGAAAATATGTTACGGAAGTGTCAAATAAGCGTTTGTATGTTTTAAAAGTTGTAGAAACATTATTTTCTTGTTTAAAGCGATATTCTGAAAGTCGTCACAGTTTTGTGAAAATGACGTTGGTTCACTAGTTTCCGACGTTCTTTTTACGTTAATTCCACCTCTACTTTCGACGTAGATTCAACGTCGATTGGAGTGACATTTTTTCGTCATTTCGACGTCAAAAATACAACGTTGATGACGGTTTTTCGACGTGGAAAGCATGTATGTGAGCCGGCTGGGTAATTATTAGTTATGTTGTAGAAAGTACGACTGTTATTGGAATATAAGATTCTATTAAGAATACTTGTTAATTAAGAATCTATGTTCCAAAAATGATTCTGTACATTGTTGTTAACTGGTAGTATAAGGAACTTGATCTGATAAACTTAAAAATGTGAATTGCTAATATAAGATTCTAAATTATTAATATAATTAGTTATATGATACGTATACGACTAATATATTAATATATTCCATCATGTTTCATGGAATATATACAGATGCTTATCAGAATAATGGAAACACCTGTAGTTGGCAACACGTCAGATGTATGGGTTGGCAGTGGTGTCGTGGCGACCGCAGCGCCGGACTGCTGGTGGTGGTGTGTTAGGTCGGTCTCCATACTACGTCAGGCGTCGTGGAGCAGGAGTGTGCAGTGGCTGCAGCAGACGGAGGTAGTGTAAAATGGGAGACCTCTCAGAGTTTCAAAGAGGGCAAATTGTTGGTGCTCGGTTATGTGGAGTGAGTGTGACGGCAGTGGCTAGTGTGTTAGGTGTGTCGCCAGGGACAGTGTCGAAGGTGATGACGGCCTACACAACACACGGGAAAACCACATCGGGGAAGCGGAACAATGGGCGGAAGAAAAGCATCAGTGACAGGGCACGCCGGGTATTAAAGCGCATTGTCACGCGGAACCGTCGTGCCACTGCGGCGCAAGTGACGGAGGAACTCAATCAGCACCTCCCCCAACCTGTTTCGACAATCACAGTCCGCCGCGAATTACATGACATGAACTTACGGGGTCGTGTTGCACGGGCCAAACCTCTCATCAGGGACCAGAACGCTTTAGCACGCCGCAAATGGTGCCGCGACCATGCAACTTGGACCGTTGACGACTGGAAACGTGTGGTATGGTCGGATGAGTCACCATTCACCCTATTCCAAACCACGGGCCGTGTTTATGTGTGGAGAACGCCCAAAGAAGCGTATGATCTGCAGTGTCTCCGCCCAACTGTGAAACATGGCGGCGGCACGGTGATGCTGTGGGCCGCAATATCATGGTTTTCATTGGGTCCTGTGGTCACACTTCGCGGACGCATCACTGCCAACGATTATGTCGCAATTTTAGGAGACCACTTGCATCCTATGGTCCGGATGTTGTTCCCAGACAATGACGCCATATTCCAGGATGATAATGCACCCATTCACACAGCTGGAGTTGTTGCAGCGTGGTTTGAGGAACATCGGGATGAAGTTCAACACCTCCCCTGGCCCGCCCAATCCCCAGATCTCAACATAATTGAACATCTGTGGTCCATCGTGGAAACACGACTCCGGCGACGATTTCCACCTCCATCCTCTCTCACAGAACTGGCCGATGCCCTGCACGAGGAATGGTGTAATATTCACGACCTCTATGCCTCCATCCCACGTCGCATCAAGGCTGTTCTGAAGGCGAAAGGTGGCCCGACACCATACTAATCTGGTAAGTTGCACTTTCGTTCAGGTGTTTCCATTATTCTGATAAGCATCTGTAGATATCAGTGTTAAGATTATCTTTTGATGTATATCTTGATTTTGTGTTTATGCAGTTTATTAATTTCTTTAAAATGTTTTCACAAGCTTCAGTGCAGTGAAACGTTCGATAAGGAACAGTTTTAAAATCCCCAGCGGAATGACAGTGAATCTTATGGAAGAAAGCTCTCCCAACAGCGGAATCCCGTAAAATCGGACACAGACAACTTGATAATGCTTTCTTTTAAAGCAAAAAGCTCTTCATAGCGGACGAGATCAACATGTAGTGGTCATCTGTTTCAAATATTTTCATATGTGAGTAGTCGACTGATCACGACACAAAGAAGTGAAAACAAATTCAAGTTTAGCTTGAAAGCCCTCCCGCCTTTTCAAGATCGCTAAGTGTAGCCTCAGGTTCTTATGACGCTTCATAACAATAACATCCAACACACAAAAACAATAATAAAATTCAATAACCATGGCAGAACGAGAAACAAAATCAAGTAAAAATAAAAATGTTGTTATATTTAAAACTGGCAACACTGTTACACACACACTTCGGTATCGAGTTCGTAGTATGAGAACGGAAAATATAAAGATACTAGTAGCGTCTAAGGGAAGCGCATGTTTCCAAGGTTTGGCCCACTCTCGTGAAGGCGCAGAACGCCTTGAACTATAATTAGTGATTTTCATGAAAGCTTGCGTTGCTTGCGATTTGGGTGAGTAGCCAGTTGAAACATGTGTTTTATTCTAAGGTAAGTATAACACGTGTTCCAATTGGTTATTTACCGAAATCGCACGCAAAGCAAGTAACGCAAGCTTTCATGAAAATCAGCCCTAACACCGACAAGCGTTCATTCCGCAACTCGCAGCTTGGTATGATGGTCAACGCAAAAAAGTGCTGTTAAATTTCTATGTTACCATTTGCGCTCTCCCTAAACACGAGTAAATTACCTGTCTACATGACCGCGCCTAACCTATAATTACCTAATCTGCTTGTCAGTGTTGGCTTATCGTAATTTAAGATATGCCCAGGCGATTCTTTAAAAAATACTATAAACATTCGTATTTTCTACCTGCTTTTCCTGAAACTGTCTCTCCATAAATGATTGCATTCCTGCAGCTCTGACGCTGCTTAATCCTTCGTAGGTGCTGTTTAAGTGTGAGTACACTGGACTACGAGCTGAAAAAAAAAGACAGACAGAAAATTATACTCATAAAGTTATTTCTTCTTCAAATGTATTGGCGTAATGTTCGCACGGTCATGCATATAATGAGGGAGAGGGATTTGGCTACTTCACCTACAAAATAAGCGTTCAATTTAACATGGTTTTCAAACATTTCTACGAATATCATGGTTTTATATGCCTACTCCGAAACATGACTCAATAGACCCTTAAACATAATACATAGCATAGTAAAAGTAAATAACTGAAGGCTCCACGACGTATTTTTTCTTCTTAGAAATAAAGGATGCTTTAGTAGCCCATATAACAACTTTCTTATGGAACTTTCCATTATAATAATCCTTATTTCTAAACAGAACATAGCACGCATGGTTTTCACTTAAGTACCCTTATAATTTCACGAAATATGTTGAAGGGGCGATTGAGTCATTTTTTCGAAGGAACCACATGAAACTATGATATTCCCAGAAATGTGAGAAAACCCATGTTAAATTGGACGCTTATTTTGCAGGCCACCGCAGCCATCTTAAGAACATTTTATTATTCGATTTTTATAACACGTATAGAGTGCATAACAGTCTGGTACGTGATGGATACAGAAGTTATGAAAAAATCTTGACAGTGTGAACGATATAGAATTTTAAATACAATATGGCGAAGGTTCTAAAATGAAACAGAAAAAAGAATCAACAAATATAGTTTAAGTGCAGTAGAAAAGCAAATCCAGCTTTATATTTATGAGACTTTCCTAGTCCAATCTGCTGTAATTCTTTTTTAAATGACCGGAATCCAATATGGTTGATTTCAAGATGGCGGACATTTTTTTTTTAATCGTGACATATTGGTTTCCTTTTTAGAAACATCAAGATAAGATTCAATTTTGTTTACCAACGTAATTTGAAGAAAGCATATCTTTATACATTTGAGTAACCTTGCACGATCTGTGGCCAACTTTGAACTGGGTTTAGTGGAATGGGGTTACAGTTTAGAAGTTAAGGTTTTACATCAGAAGCCTCAGAACAGTGTGTCATTTTAATAAAATGTGCACTTTCTCTAATACACTTAGTACGCCAGTGAGTTTTCCCAAGTTAGTTTAATATGTTTCAGCTCTATATGCAACATACTAACAAGAAGTAAAATGCATGAAGGCGTCTGTTTAGTTTCACAATATGTCAGATATTTCTAATAAAACAATTAATTATTTTTTTTATTTTGCAAATAGCAGGTGCCACAATTTTGAATATCACAAAATAATCAACTATGAATGCCTAGCATGCACTAATTTGGAGCATACAAAAATATACCTAACAAGCTTATGTATTACATCTAATAACATTAGTTTCTTTGGCTTCTCATTAACGTTTTAAATTATAGGCTTGTAAGGACAGGACCTACAGTTTCATTAGGCTAATGAGCGATACAAAACCATTAATTGTTAGAATAAAATAGAATAAAAATACGTACAAAATAAATGTGTGATACACGAGCAGAAAGTTTGTAAAAAAATTAAAAAAAGAACTTTCAGTACTTTCATTATTCAAACCCCGCTTTGATATCTTTTAAAAGAAGTAAAAATATTCGCACCACCCCAGACAGCATAGTGAACTTGAAGCAATTTCGCAGCAAGTTTTTCATTGCAAGGATGCAAACTTGCTACAATCTTACAGCAAACTTACTAGTTGTCAAACCTTGTTTTTTTTTAAAATACAAACGTTGGTAGACCAACATCAAGCCTGTGACGAAAAAGATTTCAGTCTGGAGTGGCATTCGAAGACACAATCTATCTTCAGATTAGTTTATTGTCCGTCACTCTCACCACTACTCCACGGTTCTTCTGTTGGACGAAGTACATTTTATTAGTCCTTTTATGTAACGAAAACAGTTTCTGGAGTAAAGACCCCCAGGAGGAAAATTCGGCGGGCCGCCGGTGGCACACCAGCCATGATGGCGGACCACCGGAGGCCTGTCGAGTTTTCCTCATGGGGCATTATTGTAGACTTTAATTCGAAACTAGGATTTTCACAAGCAAGTCATCTCAAGAATATCAAAATGATTTGTACTTTACTGTTCGGGTCGATGAAATTTAACAACTTTTTGTTCATACTTATAAATATTTCCTCCCCTATCCTTTCTTGTGTATTTTTCAACATTTTACACAATTTTCAAAATTCTACGCATTCCCCAAAAATAAATTAAACAATTCAACTTTGATAATTATTCTTTTCTTTTCTACCCAAAAACGCAATGTGTTATCGACCCGAGCAGTAAAGTAAACACATCATTATGACTTTTCTGAAGAGACTCGCTCGTGAAAAATCAACGAAGCAGGTTTCAGAGCTCTAGAACAGGATCAATGAGCTTTGACAGTTTCGAATTTCTGCCTATATCGTACATTTACTTCAGAAACTGTCTCCGTAACACATAGTGACTAGTAAAATAGACAACAGACAGGAGTGGCGCAATAGAGCAGTAGCTAGAGTGACGGACTACAAGCAAAACTCGAAGATTCTAGGTTCGAACCCCAATTCATACAATATTTTTTTCCGCCACAGGCTTAATGTTTAACAAGATAAGTTTGCAACAAGTTTGGTGTGCGAAGTTTGTATCAACTTTGTCTCTTGTCAACTAGCAAGTTTGCTGCACGATTGTGGCAAGTTTGCAGACTCAATGCAAAACTTCGTGCAAACTTACTGCAAGTTTGGGTGCTGTCTGGGACAGTGCAATATACGTTGTATATACAATGAGTTGAAAGTAATCAATCGGAGAAATGAAAACAATCTTTACTATGTTAGCTTAAGTTAGTTGTTTGTTATGAGGTAAACAATTTATTAAAACTGTAAGCTTATGTGACTGATATTTTAATGAAGATTCAGACACAACCAGTAGTGTCAGGGTGACAAGAACAGTGTTTCGCGAGGTAAGTTAACGCCAGACATTGTAATAAATTGCAAGCTGGCATGCTATATGCGATGTGAACCACTCTAATTCTGTATATAAAAACATGTAATGACAAATAAAGAAAGCCTAGCTAAACACGTTGCCTAAACATACTTTACAATGTTTCATTGTATCTTATGAAGTTTGATCGGGTGTTAAGAGACAAACATTAAAAAAAAATGAAGTGAAACAACCAGAGGTAGAAGTTAGGGTAAAGAACAGAAACCTGATTTTACGGTCTACGTAACTTACCGATAGCTTCTAAGTTTTTCAGCGCTGTAATCGCTGATAGGAACCACATTGTTATTACACACGATCCAACAGCAAAGATGAGAGTCGGTCCAATCATCCAGTAGTTGAGAGCTGTTATCAGAATAAGCGATCCAAGGATCAGAAAAACGTGCTGTAAATTAATATATAGAAAACACAGTTGTATATGTTAGAGTCTGAGGTACGTAAGGTACACAATACAAGAAAGTGGAATTATAATTATAATAAAGTTAGCAACCAAGAAATTACTTATCCAAACTATGAAGTTCAATGACGCAAGGTCCAATTACTTTTTTAACAGAGTGCATATCTCATTGTATCATGCATTACCTTGTACTAGCTACCTGTGGTGGGCTCATCTTTATGTAATAAAGAAGTACTCCATCAACATTTTTTGCGCCATGCTATAGTTACTAATGCCTTTCTATTTCCTCCAGACTAAATTTTTACTTATTTAATTAATTTAACCGCCGAGACTGCACACGTAATACCACGGTGTACTAGAACATGTAAGAAATTATCGAATATAATACAAAAAGATATATTGGGGTTAAAACGATACAATGTAAACGAATATACACAAAAATGGATTAAATATATAAATAAATGGATTACGTAAATTAGATAGATAAATTGTAATTGATAATAGGGTTCCGTATTTCATTTCCTCTATTTGAACTTCCAGAAGTTTCCGTATTTCATTTAATTGATTTGAACCCCCTTAGGATTCCGTGTTTCATTTCCTTTATTTGAGCCTGC
The DNA here is from genome assembly GCA_022664845.1 of Lepisma saccharinum. Classification (NCBI taxonomy): domain Eukaryota; kingdom Metazoa; phylum Arthropoda; class Insecta; order Zygentoma; family Lepismatidae; genus Lepisma; species Lepisma saccharinum. The sequence continues at coordinate 34,016 of JAGDQP010015915.1, read as the reverse complement.
ATAGGGGTCCTTATTTCATTTCCTCTATTTTAGCCTGCATAGGGTTCCGTATTTCATTTCCTCTATTTGAACCTCTATATAGGTCCTTATTTCATTTCCTTTATTTGAACCTCTATATAGGTCCTTATTTCATTTCCTTTATTTGAATTTACATAGGTTTCCGTATTCCATTTCCTCTATTTGAGCTTTCTTAAGATTCTGTGTTTCATCTCCTCTATTTAAGCCTGCATAAGGGTCCTCATTTCATTTCCTCTATTTCAACCTCCTTAGGGGTCCTTATTTCATTTCATATATTTGAACCTCTATAGAGGCCCGTATTTCATGTCCTCCATGTGAGTTTCCTTAGAGGTCTATATTTCAATGTCAGAAGTAGAGAAAAAAGGTTTTTATACAATAGTTTAATTCTGTAAGTACGACTGGGCTGAAAATTAATAGTCATATTAACTCAAAATTCCATGGAGGTGCTAAAGATTAATACATTTTTTGTTACTTTCGCCAAATGTAACTATAATTCACCAATAGACACTTATCAACAATTTAACACATTAACAGTCCTTTAGAATAACAAAATGAAGCGTACAGCGAAAGAAGGAGGAAGGTACATAAAAGGTGATTTTCGTAAAATGCATTTTAAAGTCCAACTCTCTCATTTACTCTCATGTATTTCATGTTCTTAAAAACACTATAATTTGGTGATTTTTTTTAGCTTTTGGAGTGAAAGTTTCTGAGCGGTTATCTGTCATTGTGTAGTACGTATCACTAGTGCAAATTCATTTTCTAAAGTTCACCTTCTCCTTTCTTTTCCTGAACGCTACAAATTAATGTAATCCTAATTTCAAGGACTTACCTGCAGCCAGTTAATTAATTGCATTGGTATTTGATCGTCAATAGCACCCAAATCTTTCGCGAATCTATTTAAGACAGCACCTATAATTTAAAAACAAAACATTATTAGCAAAGAAACAACATAACACTATTTACTATTTCGACTGTCCTTTCCTCTTTGAAATGAAGAGAGAAATAATAAATGTTTCATCCATTGTGATCACAGATTCAAACAATTGCCCATTGCTAATATAAAAATCAAGTTAAAATAATAATAATATAGTGCTCAGTGGTACGTTATGGCCTCCCACTGGGAGATCCAGGTGTCAAATGCAAGATCGGCAGCTTGCCTAAAGGTTTTATCAGTTTACTTAATCACACTAGGCAAATACTGCGATTGAGTGCTAATGACCCACATGTGTTGACTGTCACAACCCTGTTTTGGCGCTGATTGCCGCCGTATTTTTATCGCAGATTTATCTTAAATCACGAGTTTGGTGGTGGTCACACACCTGAAATCAGCAGCCTAGGGTTGCCAGACATCCAGCATTTTACAACAATGTTTCTTGTTCTCGCAAAATATCCTTCGTAACAATAACAACACTCTCTTTATTGTAGCAGACGTACCTAGACCGCAAGGATCGGTTTTACAAGTAACACAATGTTACAAACCGTTACAAATTTAGAAAAAAGAAAAAGAAATGGCATGTCAATATTACATGTTCAAAAAGGAAAAACTGGAATGAGATACTGCTGCTCCTATTACGCTTAAATTTATGATGAAATTATTTCCAACCAGTGCTGAATTCAGGTATACCCTAGAGAGGGCAGAGCCCCTAGAATTTGTCGCGCCCCCTAGAGCTTTGCTTCTCCATAATTAGAATTTACGAGACACGTTCTGTAAGAAAATTTACCAGAAAACTAACCTTGTACATTATGTAGATTAAAGAAAAATCAGAAAAAATAAATTCATTCCCTCCAAGCCGCGGAAAAAGGGCCCAGGTTTGTGCAACTGGAACTGAGCCATTGGAAATATCCCCAACCCTCCTATCTCTTTCTTTTTTATGTGCTTTTTTTTATAAACGTAAACGAGCAAAAGGTCCTATCGACTCCGTACCTCGATGTCATGCAGGGGTCGAGGTGGGGAGACGAACCGGGGTATGACCCGCCTCAATCTTGTGGATAATTTATTTCCGATTCGTTGTGCCCCTCAGGCACTCGAAACAAGGTTGTGCGAAGAAGGCTAAGAGGTGGGGGGTGGCAAGGAAGGTCCCTAAAAATAAATATGTAGACCTATAACGTGTTTTATGCACGGTTGATAATCGTCATTTTATATTTCTCACATAAAATACCTGAAAATTCGTTTTACTCTCTTGGACACGTATCAAGGTGCTTTGATACCTCTGTATTTTAAAAACTGAAATGAAGTTTATTGAACACTACAAGCACAATCTCCAGTTACAGTGTACACATTATCAAAGTCTTTAAGTTAAAAATAAAATTAAAACACAAAAGAGAGAGCAGAAAATGAGAAGATTGCCAAATTCCTACTTGAATATATACTAATCGCAACAAAAATGTTTCACAATTGCATTCGAGAAGCTACTTCTACACATATAGGATCCATTCGTGTCGGTGAAGGTATAGTAGTTTGGATAGCAGATCTAAACATGGTTATTCAGAAGCAAGATGCAACGAAAGAGGAGATAATTTAGTTTTCTATTCTTTCTCGAGCATCGAAATACGAGTAAAATTTCTGACCAAGTAAAATGAAGATTCAAGTGAAGGATAAAATCCAGTTTTCTTATTAGAGAGATTACTTTAAACACTATGATTGAAGTCTTCCGATTAGTGTAGAATATGACTGAACAGTTGGAATTCCAAATTTACATACGCGTATTCTAGTTGTGAACACAAATAATGTTATTAACGTCATAACAATTTGATAAACTTTATTTTATACGGGCTATTTTGAGTAATTATGGACTTCGGCCTGTCACCACGATATGAACGAAATTAATTTAAAATCCACAAACATCCATGCCTCAGGCGAGGCGTAAACCACAACCCTGTGCCCTAGTCCACATAGCTACCAAGGTTGGATCTTAGCGTCATGTCATTACTAAAATTGTTATCTAACTACTTTCCCAGCTTAGATTTCTGAATGTTTCGTTGACTATAGTTTTGATATATACTACAAATGAGTTTAGGTTTGGATATTTACTCTACGATCGTTTATTTATTAGGCTGTCTACAGTAAAATCCCGAACACAGTGCGAGAATTTGGAAGGGATGTTACTATTCGTGAAGATAAAAGATTGGTATTTGTTCATGTTCGCTAAAAGTTTATTATCACTTTGTCTCCCTGAACCAGTTTGCAAACATCAAGCAACCGAATTGTTGCACTTATTTTAAGTTAGCAATGCTTTTAAGCGTTTATGAGATTTGATACAATCGGGAAGGTCGTTAATAACTAGAATGAATAATAAAGGTCCGAGGTTCGAATCTTGAGGCAAGTTGGATAAAGCAGTAAAGTCTTTTGATTTGTATGTGGATTTTTTAACTGACTGTTTTCTATTTTTATGTAAGACGAAAATAATTTTTGCCAGGGGAACGGAAAATTTAACATATCAAAGTTTACGAAGCAGTATATGATTCATGCTCAACAGTGTCAAACGCTCGAGAAAAATCTATGTAATTAATATCAACCTGCCTCTCTTGTCGAGATTCCCTGCTATTAAGTATGGAAGAGTTGAAAAAATTGATGTAATAAATCTATTTGGCGTGAAACCATGTTGATCAGAAGAGATGCTGATTTTACACAATTATAAACCCAGTGATATAATTATGACGTTTTGGAATACTTTAGGAAAATAAGGTAGAATTGCTATAGGGCGCAAATTTGTTAAATCTCTTGTGTTGCTCTAATTAGGAAAGGGGCAAATAAGAGTTTCCCCCTACATTTCTGGAAATATACAGGTGTGATGGGAAGATTAAATATATAAAGAGAGTACTTTATAATATCTGAACATCCTTTTACTATGTGTGGTAGTATATCATCCGGCCCTGTTGTAATTTTAGACTTCAATTTCTTGATCGCTTCCTCAACTTCTGATAATTCAATTCGAGCTATGCTAAGCCTATCTATCTGCAGATTCATTGAATCATTATCTATAAGTTCAACAATGTTATATTGAGCTGGGATCACTTTGAATGCGCCTCGTGAACTATTGCCACTAGCTGTTACGTGCTACTAAGTTTAAATGTCATATATTTCTATTACTTGTTATGTGAAAGATCTTTAATTAAAATGCCAATATTTATATGTTATATCCTATACGGAGCTTCACTATCTATGAGGAAATAACCATTACCAAGAAAAGCACAAAAGGTACCAGACAATATTCCACCCCTTCCCTCCACAAATAACATCTAACCCGTATATTGCGTAATATATTATTTAAGGCCAGATATCGTAACTTTATAAAGCCACCCCTTGGATTTAAAAAGCCACCTTGTGAAGATATCTTAATTCAACACTGTTTCCAACCTTATTCAATATGAATAATGAGATCTGTGTCCTCGTAATATGAGTTTATCAAATTAATTCATTCTTTTATTTGGTCTACCGATATTAATGATTTATTATGGTCTACACTTGGTAATTACTACAGACATATTTCAAACGTTGAAAAATGCATAATTAGTGAATTTATTAATAAATTGTGTCTCTAACATCGGGCCGTGGAAGTTTGATGTCTGTTTAAAAGATAAACAACAGAGCTTGTACATAATTCAATTATGCTATATAAATTTTTACAATATTGTACATAATTCTTATATATATTCAGAAAGACCCAAAGATGGAGAGAACTATTCATATTCAATTAGCACACAATAAATTTATCTACATATATGCACACAATAAATTTGGAAAGCATAACAATAAATGTTGGTATATGGTTTGGGAAATGTTTATTGATAAACTGTTATCAGCTATTGTACGGTATTATGTAAATTATTTCATTCTTTGACATGTATTCTAACTTAACTACCAGAAATCAATTTGGTCTTCTTTAATTCTCAAGACATCTTCATTTTATTTCCCCAGAGGCTAGTAGTTAAATGTGTTCTCGCTGAAAACAAAGTGAAACAAACAATCATTTCCTCATTTAAGTCAAAATTTTGAAAAAAAGGTGGGCCAAAATTTCCTAAACAAAATGCGTGGAAAATAACTCAATTTATACTTGTTTTCTTCGGAAACGAGTAAGTATTTAGTAGACGTTTTCCCCTCAGGCAAAAGTCCATGAAACAACACATATTTTAAGGTTATTTGCACATTTCCTGTCTTTTCGCAGTTAGTTGATATGACGATGACATTCTTCTGTTACATTTTGTTATCCATCGAATTTTTTGCTCTCTTAATATGTATAATATAAAGCTTTTGCGATAACTTTGCTTCGATATCATTTCGCATCAGTTACACTGACGAGTAAGGAGTAAATATCAAATATTCAAACACATCTGTTCACCGATTTGTAATTCACAGTGTACCATTTTCCCCCGAAAACACTGAAGTGCAGCATGTATGTATGTATATATTGATGATTTCTTAAAGTGTGTTTGTTCCGTAGACGTAAATCGTTATGAAATTTCCACTATAGCTACCATTACTGTTGTAATCTTTATTGTGCTTATTTAACATTATGAAAATAACAGAAAATATGACTGTGACTGAAATAACAATTCTTAATTTATGAAAGCGAAATAGGAGTAGCTTTATTTACAAATAAAGGTAAGTTAGATATAGATATCTTGAGGTATGGTAAAAATTGTGTACTAACCTGATGGATTCTGATGAAAAAATTGTAACGGAACTCGTATAATGGTACTCAGCATATCGAAATGAAGTCGTCTGGAAGCACGAAGACAACTTCTGAAGAAACACAACGATCGTAGAAGCAAAAGGAGTACCAATGACACAAATAAACAGATATAAATGAACAAACTGCTATTCATTATAATCCATTCTTTTGCATTATGGATGGACTCAGAGGATAAAGGTACAAACGTTACAGAAGATCCAGTTTCTGCTTGTGAGGCCCTGGAAGATATTAAAGGATATAATTTTAAATGATAATCATTATATAACTATAGTTCTTCAATTATCAATACAAATTCATCAGATTTTATTCTTATCTGATTATTCTCTACACAGACGATACAAGTATGATTGTTTCTGAGAAAGACCGAAATGTGATGCATCCTAATGTAATAACACAAATAAAAAAATAGTTTTTATGTTAACAAGCTTGAGTTAAACGTTAAAAAACAAAAGGTATGTGTGTTGACCCTACGACCTTCGCCATACATGATTACGCCAGATATAATCATCAATAATTCATTATACGAATTCTCTGAGAGTTTGAAATTTTTAAGGTATTGACAGCAAGCTTACGTGGAAAGAACATATAGACAATCTTGCTAATATACTCTCCCAAATAACCTACCTCATATGTCGTCTGACTTCCATTTGAAACCAATCGACAATTTTATTATGCTACATTCTATTTCCTAACAAAATATGGTATTGAGTTCTCAACAAAGCTCCTTTAGAATTTTTAAGATTCTGAAGAGAATTGTTAGAATAATTACTAACAACCCTCATCGTGTTTCTTGTCGAAAATTTTTCGCAAAATTTAATATTCTGACAGTCCCCTGTATACAAATTCAAGAAATCTTAGAAATATCAAGGAAATTGCAATGTGTAAAGAACAGTGATGTACACAAATGTTTTACCAGAAACAGTGAAAAATCGTATGTAAACAGACACCTAACTCACCTGTATGCAAAGTCAATAATGCATAGAAGCATTACATTTTATGATCAACTGCCGGAACATATTAAATATATTAAATCAAATCAATGCTTCAATTAAGTAAACTATTAATTGCTGGTTTCTTTTATGGCATTGAAGAGTTTTGATGATATTTAGAAGTCGTACGTAACGAACACAGTTTGTCAACAATACTTGATCTGATGTATAAATACTCATACCTACTGTATACAATATATTATTGTATCTAGTGTGAAAGTGCAAATAGCAGTCTTGATTATAAGCATGAGATGGACATAACTTTTAATTAAAGTTTACTCTAAAAATATCTTTATATGGCAACCTGACATTAAAACAGTACTTTTATTCTATGCTATCACGGAGATAGTTTACAAGCAGCTAGTGAGCGCGGCAACAGAACTTACCCAATAATTGCAGTCTTGCTATCAACTGACTGATAATACGGCTCTTGCTATTGCATAACTAATGTTGCCACGCTCACTAACGGCTAGTAAACTATCCCCTTGACAACATAACTTTAGAATATGCTTATTAAGATTGATTGTAGACGGTGTACAATACTGGTACAAGTTCCGAGACGACGTAAAGTCCATTCAAGAAAGGCTACGTTCTTAAAATCCGAGAACTTTAACAAAACTGCAGCAAGAATTTTCGTTTTGCATCTAACAAATGAGAGCGTTATATCTACAAACATTAATATATCATTAGCAAAAACTGTAATAAAAACATGAATGCCATGTGGTGGTACATCGGGTTAAAATCAAATATATTATTTACGAAAATAATAAAACATTAAAAATGACAAAGAACCAACTACAAAGATCAAGAAAGGCTATACAAAGATCGAGATCAAGATTATGAAAGAACATAAATCATTTCGTGAATCACGAACGGTTGTAATTTTAGAAAATTGAACTAGAAATCAGTGCTTAATTTGCATCAAAATAAGGACAGAAGCTCAGTTGCAAATGAATTTTTTGGAGTTCACAGGAAGTAAACAATTGCACTTACGAAACAAACCTAATAGTAAGAGCTCTCGCTCTCTCTCTCTCTCTCTCTCTCTCTCTCTCTCACACACACAAAAAAAAAAAAACACTCACATAACTGAGGGGTTTGATGCAGAAATGGTGTAACCCACAAGTGTTTTTTTTTTAAAATGTATTTGTGTTTTTTGACATTCAAATTCATATAAAGAGCAAAGATGTACATGCTAAAATATTACCCTGAATGTCTTCAATAATTTTGTTGGCAATAATATTGCCTTTAACCATAAATAACTGTAACTTGCGGTCTTTTTTTTCTAAACAACTTTATAGTGTGGGTTCCACCATTTTTTTTTTGCATCAAGCAACTCCATTCATATAATAATCCCAGGGATGTAACAGTAATTTTTCAGGTGTGTATACGTTTCCATCGCTTTAACGGAACCTATCGCTTACTATCTCATATAACTGCGTATTTCATAAATTTTAGGTGGCTATACAATGATGCCTAAAACACTGAGGTGGGTATACGCTGTATACCCTCCATTACATCCCTGGATAATCCATAATAGTTGACACTCCACGGTATATAAAGTTAATTAAAGTATGTCATGGTCAAAAGAACATGCGGAGACCTTTTCGTTTTGAGTTGTTATGAGTATATTTCACTGGAAGGGAACAACTTTCCTCTCATTATATCTAAATATAATTATAAATATAAATATAATATAAATTATATTTCAATACAAAATGTGTGCAGAGGATACTAGAACATTAGATGATGGAATGACTCAATTACTGAAGAAAAGGTTGTATTTCTTGACAGAGAAATTTTACCTTCATTTCGTTATTTCTTTCACAAGGAAACTATAGAAGTAATATTTGATAAATCTACTCACCAAACTGTTAGCCATAGATCCGAACAGTTGAAGACGACTTGAACAATCACAAAGAAACCAATAAGGGTGAGTTTATGACACCAATTTGCCGTTCCACTTTGAAAGTACTTCTTTAGGGCTTGCAGAGATCTTCGAGAGAACTTTGTAGCTTCCTCTGTTACTGACCCTTCAGCCGTAGCTACTTTCGTCTCATTCGCCTTCATATAAATAAATAAATAAACAAGTCTTTAGGAACTTTTTTTTTAAGTTTTAGGGATTAATTTTGTGTTATAACTTCAGACTAAAAAAACGTGGTATCGCAGTTGATAAAACCCCAAAATTTGAGCTAAATGTTAAAATTAATTGTCTGGGCGGTTACAGCACTATGGTTTACATCTGTCCCGATACGGGGAAACTCTCTTTTGGATTCGCTGCTTGGACTACCACTAGCCAAAGTAACAAGTAAAAAGAGGGTTCGGAGGCTACACATAGTATTAATGATGATGATGATATGATGTTCAGGCCTCCCTTTCATGTAAATTAATATTACTTGTGAAGATCAAAATATTTGTTCACAAGCTTAGGCTGCAGTGGTAACCTAGGTAGTCCACATGATATGCTCCTTCTTATCTCCATCACTCCTTAACTTAATTCTTAAGAAATACAAATTACTAAAATCCGAAGATATAATAGGTCTTCAGAAAAAGAACTAAAAATAATCTGATGTAAAGGACCAGTAGTGAAAAAACAATAACTAAACGGTGTATAACAACTAAAGCCTTTGGTACAATGACTAAAATCAAAAGTAAAAGTACTGTAAATGGACCTTCACAATATATTGAAACCTTGCAAGATAAAGCTCAACAACTAATGGACATAAGTCAAATTGATAGATCTGTCTAACGCACAAAACGCACATATCTAAGTACTATGTCGGTCACATTAGGATACTCCCGAAGGAGCGACGCAATCTCGTTCGGGCTGTGGTAACTTTGTCTACGATGACCATATTCAAGATAATCTAAAACGACGTAATGAATAAATGGCACGCACTACAATGCGGTGGGTCCAAACGTCGCAACAAATAGTCGTATGTCAAATGACTATGTTCTATGCTTAGACGACATAAAACAACTTCTTCACGCCTACTTGTTCGACAAGATTTCCAGGGCGCAACAAAAAAAAAAAAAAAAAAAAAAAAAAAAACAGCACCGTCATCCTACTATCGTTGCCATTCGTTTCATACAACCTGTCGATAGTGTCCTGGAATGGAACATGTTGAAAGTCAATGTTAGATGCCTCATGATCAGCATAGCCTGCAAAAACCATTGCTTTGGATAGAAACATGATATGGTATCCAGGAAAATAGGATCTCGCTGCCAGCAAAGTTAGAGAGTACTTCTTGCACGAGCGGATGTTTCCTATAGGGGTCTCGAAATTCTGTAGGGCACCAAGAGAGTCTGTGATATTTGGTAGTGTCCATTTACACCTGGACAATATTCCTCTCCTGCGTTACTGTGGCCTTGCTACTAAGCTTTGTCATACAGCGGTTATAGTTTGTTTAATATGTTTACATTACTAACATCTTACCATAGTTAACGTTAACCAAGCTCATTTTAGTAATGTAACCGGTAGTTACCGATAACGCGTTCCAAATTTAATCAGAGTCAACATACGACGTTTATCTACTTACGTTAGTTATCTAAACGCAAGATGGCCGTTAAGCGCAGCTCACTTGATGAGTTTACTCCTTTCGTTATCGAAATATATAGCATCCTAGTGGTACGTATCACTTTTAAAGTACAAAAGAATGATGGCAGAACTAATCTACAAAATGTTACGCTACAATCAATTCATTTGTGTTCAGTATTTTATAATTTAAACCTCTACCGTGTAACCTTAGAGTATGGAGAAAGGAGATTCATTACTCTAAGCCTGTAACCTGTTTCTTTACTGACAATGGCAGTACAAGCACGATAACCAAGTTAAGACCCGTGTTCTAAACGGAGTTATTGCAGTCATGATTTTAACCATCGTAACAATGATAGTAATCTAAACAAGGCATTAGGTTAACTTATTCACATTGAACGAACTTTCATTCCGTCACACAAAAAAAATGTGAGTACGCTCATGATTTGAAGCATATCACGAATAGAAAATATGGATGATTACAAAAAGAATTCGTATTACATAAACCTTACCCTAAGTTGTGATGCATCGACTAGCCAAATGCTTTCCCTCCTTATTCCATCGTAGGGTACTGAGACAATGGGAATCTCTACTTTCTCTTCTTCTTCGTCGTTTTCAATATCTTCTTCAAGTGAGGTAGCATCTTCGACGAGGCTGATTAAATCTAACCCTTTCTGCATAACTTCGTTGTACGTTCCACATGCTTTAACCGCACCCTAATATAAACATAGTCAGTGCTATTAACACAGTGGTAACAGTAGAAGAACGTAACAGTAGAGAATAGGATATATATATCCCTGTTTTATGATGAGGTGTGGGAGTATCTCTCCCATCGAGAAGAGCAAAAATTAGAGGCAACAAAATATTTGGATTTACACTTAAATTTTTGTCAAAGTACTATTAATGTATTTACTTTCAGTTATGAGCAGTGCTGTAGTCCCAGAACTTTTACAGGGTATACGCTGTGAACATTCTAGTTTATGAGTCCTTTAAGAGGAGACTATGTTTCCATAACATTTTAATTCCCTTTTCTATTAAATATGTGAATGAAATAATTTAATTTCTACAAAAACAGAAAACACAAAATGCTTTGAATATGTATATTTCAGTGAGGCAATAACAATGAAATTATATGCATTGCATTGAGGGAAGTAGAAACAAGAAGAATGGTGAGACTTTTGTACAACTACGAAGCATTTATATCAGTTAACAATCGGGTACAATTCTATATAAGACTCAGTTCCTCAGCTCGTTATGAATTTTTGAATTTATTTTAAGGTTTTTAGGCATCTGACGTTCAGGCCGGGATAAAGTGCGGGAAAGGATGTTGAAAGGTAAATGGCCCGGGACTATTTTGTAGGTACCATCTGCCTGGTATAACTGAGGAAAAGATCTGGAAAACCCTCAGTCAGGATGATCGACCGCTAGGATCGATCCCAGTCAGCCCGTTATGAGACTTACTCCATACATCGAAAAGTCAAACGTCTACCTTGCTCTTGTAAACATAAGTCAAATTTCATATTACACAAGACGTGCACTAAAAGAACTTCAAAGCTAACAAAAATTGTGCTCAAATTGCTTGTACACTATACGCATATTTCTACAAAATTATTATTATAGACAACAGATTGCGATAAAGTACTAACGCACATCATGTGGTTATACCCTCTTCCCCTTCTCAGCATTTTGTTCTCTATCAAGTGGAACCTAAAGAATTTGACTATAATAATGTTACCAGGGTAATTGGGCTATTAAATAAATAAACGAAACGGAAGTAGATGGTATATGCACCTTTGCATAAGGTATACGTTAATGTGTAACGTTAATCAGAGGGTATACGGCGTATACCTCCGTAGATGCTCGACTACAGCCCTGATTATGAGATTGACACAGTCTAGAATGTGATATATCAACTTTTGATGTCCGAGTTATAGAAGTTCGACTGTAATTTAAATTATACTGTTCTGGGCAATATTTGGGGATTTTTTTGGACGATATAGTTTACACGCCTGAACTACGTAAATAGGCCCTAATTGTTGGTATTCTCATCACGTCAGCAATTCTGGGATAATATCCCTCCGCAAACACATTCCCGGGCTCAAAGATAGGAAGACATTAATCAGGACCATAGTGTAAGTACGATCCTGACATTCACCTGTTGAGACTGACGAAAACATTGAGAAACCTCAAGCAGGGTTGCCGGCGTGAACGGGACTCGAACCCGTGCCGCCTTTCCAGTGCTTATCCAAAGCTAAGAACTGTAAACACTAAATCGCGGTGACTGCGCGAGTATATATAATATCCTACATATGAGGCGTGTAGTACCAAAATCCGTTATATCCACTTTGGTAAATACTACAGGAGATCAAGAAATGAACTGGCGACACATATCGAGTCGTGATTAGCAGTCGAACTTTGAAGCCGTTTTAATTCTTAATCTTTTATCCATAGATGAGAAACAACTCAAACCTTACTTTCTGGAGAAAAAAAAGTGTTTAGGATGAAAGTGGATTTAACGGATTTTGATACTTCACGCATCGCCAAAGCAACATACATTCTCTATTGGACTTTTTGTGAGTAAGCTTCAGCTACTCTTCATCACAAACACCTACCTTTCGAGTATCCCTTCTAATACTGTTCTCCCAACAACGTTTCGGTCTTCCCAACGGCCTCTTTCTCTCCGGAATCCTGACCACGGTGGAATACATATAAAAATTTATAATTTTACTCCCCCATATCGAATCCACCTTAGTCACACCGATATGTTTCTTAATGTGTAGTGTCGTTCTTGTACGATATGAGCGTATAGGAGAGAAGAGGAGAACATTTAAATAGGAGAGGAGAACAAAGAGATTACCTGATGTAAGACAATTATGAATTCAGCTTGAGAAACAAACTGCATTTGATGAGTAACAATAATTCGTATTTTGTTTCCTAACAAACGAAGCACACATTCGTTGAACAAGTGATTTGCCACTCGCGAATCCACGGCTGAAAATACATCGTCCAGAAGATAAATATCGGCATCCTGATAAACTGCCCTAAAAGAGACAATAAATAAATAAAATAAAATAAAATAAAATAAAATAAAATAAAATAAAATGAAATAAAGAAAATCAACTTCAGAATTGAAAACTGAAGGGGGTGTAATTAGTAATTATCTGTAACACTGCAACAGTACATTTCTAAAGTAGCCTACATAGAAGTTGTTAACTACCAACGTTAGGGAGAAAAACGCTTATATTTGATAAAGAAGTTCAATATACAGGGCTTTTAGTAACTTAATCCACTACCAATAACCAGGTATGTTGCCGTGAAGCTTTAAAAAAAGTGGCTTACATCTTCATGACTCCATGCTTGTGGGCCGACGTCTGCATTTATGGCGGCTGCCGCCAAAAAGGTGACTAGACGATGGCGTCCGCCAAATCGGCATTTAAGCGGTAAAAGAGACGTTGGCCCAATGTATGGATTTAAGATAGCTGATGTCATGGAGCAATTTTGCAAAGTGGGCCATCGTTAGCTCATAGACGATGACAAAGTGGGTGGCATCATGGTGGCATGTAGCAGGTGCCTGACTGTTAGACTCCCTCATTTGTCAATCCAGACACGAACCTGAAAGTGGTTCCACCTTACAGTACTACCATCCATCAGTAAAGTTATCAATTACCTGGCGGAACGGGGGGGATGGGATTTAGCAACAAAGCAGCTTTCATAAGCGAAGAAAAGATCCAATCAGCAATTCCAGTATCGAATTCAAGTTCATGCCTTTACTTCAGATACAGCCTTCGTAACATTAGAGGAATAGCACATATTAGTAACTCAGAAGTGTATCTCATAGTATAATGTTTAGAATTACGAGCTACAAATTGAAATCTATATCCTGGTCGGCAGAACGTTGGGTTTTGTGCAACATCCAGTCATTGGGCCAACGTCGACTTGGATTTTGCCGTCCAAGGTGCATAGATATTGGCCTATTCACATTTTCCTCATAGGGATACATATATAGGCAGAATTGAGTGATTATGTTTGCGAAACCAGTGGTATACAGAAAATATCTCTGCGGGGAATCAATTGGAAAATTTCTAATAGAAAGTCAGACAGCTTGTTATCTATTCGAAACACTCAACGAATATAGAAAAACTATTAAAGAAATTTTACAAATATATATTCTGGTCTTACCAATATTAATTTAAGAACCAGGAATTCTGCCAGATTTTTCAGTTTGGAGGTATAACTAGACTTCTGCAGGATATCTACTGATTTTCAACAGTAAAAATTTTAAAGTTGGTCTTCGGGGTGCTCGATAATTCGAAGAGTGACATACTTTGGGGTAGAATCCCATTCAGCAACTACGTAGGTCATCGCTAATAACTCAGAAACTACTGATTATAGAACAAAGAACTGTGTTATAGATGTGAGTAAGTATTGTCTATGACTAACCTTGCTAAATTCACTCTTGCTCTTTGTCCTCCACTGAGCATGTTCCCCCTCTCTCCGACGTCAGTAAGATCGCCAAAAGGAAGTTGCATCAGATCCTTTGCTAGTCCACAAGCGCTAACAACATTCAGGTACTTCTCTTCATTGTATCCTTTCCCCACTGTGATGTTATCTCTGATCGAACCTTGAAAGATCCACGGGTCTTGACATGCATACGACATTCTACCTTTGACATCTACCGAACCTGCATTTACTGGAAGCTCACCAAGAATCACCTGAAGTAGAGTTGTCTTCAAAGAAATAAAAGACAATCACTTTAGTTTCAATATATGTGATGGAGTGACAAAGACAATATTTTGTTTTACTGTACTTACGTTAGTGTTTGAGTGTAAGTAACTGTCTACAACACAAGACTAGTGAAGTAAACACCCTGGATATAAAAGAAACTTGTAATCTTACTTGTCAGTTCAATAACACCTCGTGGAACAGTACTTGTAAGACAAGACACAGAAAAAAAAATGTCACTGCTATTACCGGGACTCGAACCAGGATCTCCCACTTTTCGGTTCGGTGTTCTGAACTTTAAACAACCACAGCTCGGTCAGTTTTCTGTGTAAATGGATCATCCCTCTGGGCCTCACTCAACCAGCTACTGACCCAGTATGAAAGAATTAGATGTTATTTACGTAATCTAGGGGAGAGTATAATAAAACAGGATGGTCTGCTAATACAGGATACGCTATTTAATTCTCAAGAAACTGCTGCAATCTGCGTCTAGCTGCAAAATTAATCTCACAATGTCCCGGCTGATACCGTGTGGTTTGTATAAAACGAGAAAGTCGACCACTAGGTGAAAGCGTGCCTTTCTAGCCCACTTCTCCAAGCGTTCCTTTACCTTTTTAAACCCACTTCGAGCACTGGTTAAACCTAAAAAGGTTGATGGGTAGCTAGCTGGCAATTAGGTTTATAAATATACTGCCACAAAATAATTAGTAGCAGTATTAGTACAAATTTAATAAGACCTTTGTAACTTATACTTTTTATTTTTATGTTATGATATGCTAGTCCTTTTCTCTGTGGTTTTGTAGAATTTCTCTCATTGTTGTAAAATAAAACAGTTTCACACGCTATTTTTACGAGTGTTTTCTGTTTTACCTGACCAGTCTGACGAAACGGGATAGTTGCACATATTTGTTAAAAAATGAAGATGATGATATATCTTTTAATAATTTTAGAGTTAATCATACTGTTAATGACTAGACATACTGGTAAAGGCTTTTGCAAATGTTGTATAAGACTTGCCAATTTGGAAGCTAAATATTCTAGATTTTGCTCTATCCTACTCTGACCAACTCTTCCCTAAGGGTTAGAACACACAGCTACAAACTGGAAGATCAAAGTTCGAGAATCCCGTTCACGACATCGATAGGCTTTTCTGTGTGTTTTTTTTTAGTTGTTATAATTCAGAAGGTCTCTGTATAAAGGAAAATTCAAGTGATTTTTCACGGTTTTCCTCTCAGTCACATCAGGAAAAATCGGGATGATACTAGAAATTTAGAGCTGACCAGCTACCTTCCAACATCCTGAGATGCTTAAGGACCATACTAATTCACAGCCATATTGAATCCACTACTGGATGAGACCTCTTCCGGAGGGAGGAGTTCGTCTACTGCTCCCACGTTGACCAGACGTGTTGGGAGAGGAGAACCGAAGATGTGTCATAGCCACTTTCATTTATTCACACCAGCTTCTCAATTGCATCACGATGCTGGGTGGGCACCGTTCCAGACCCTTTCCCTTTACAAAAAAAAAAAAAATCCTTTGGCAGAGTTGGAAATAGCACGCGGGACCCCATGATCAGCAGTCAGCGACGGTAACAACTAGACCAGTAGGGCGGTCACTTAAAGGTCACGTAGAAAGGCGCTTATATATTATTCCCGCACAGTCTTATTTTCTGTTACATTTCCATATTATTTTGTACAGTGTTATTTTTTTCCCCACACTAATTGATGCCGAGTCAACGACAGCGAGCGAAGGCAAGTTTAAGCCAGGTTAGATTCTTTCGTTTTTCACTGTTAATAGGAAAAAGAAAAAAAGGGGAGAAAACAGAAGAAAAGTAAACCCATTGGGATTCTGCTATGAATGTTAGAGTACAAAATTCGTGTGCAAATTTAACAAATTGCTCAATTTTATTTAATTAGACAACATAAAATCTCTAAATTTCCAATGATTTTATGATTTTAAAAAATTAAGTCGAATAATAATTTTATAAACTACAGTTCTTTGCCCATATTTTCACGTATAAAGAAATTATTATAAACTTTAATTTTTTTTAGAATGATCAGGAGCTAAATTAAAATTATTATAGGTAATCCTTTCGCAAAACGATTTCCTTATTTCTTTTTAGTTTTTCTTTTCAAAGATGGTAAAAGTCCCTTACATATGCATATTCTTGTACATATTGATAATGGATCTCTGCCTATTCGTATGTTCCGTGTTTGTTATTTCATAAAATGAAACATGGATGTGGTCAGTAATATAACAGGGAAACAAGATTTTTTACAGATTGAAGAGTACAGGGGAAAAAGGGCGATGTCCACTTCTTAAAAACAATAAAACTAGTCTGCGCTTAAAACAAGTACTTCACATTGATAGTTAACCACTAAGAAAGTTTCATTCCAAAAGCACAAGTACTACAAAAGTTACAGAATGTTTTAGAATATTAATTATATGGGAGTAAATCGTAGTGTTCAAATGCGTTTTATCATAAACCACCTTTCTTGGAATCCTACCGTCTTTCTCTGTACTCTGCCATTCTTATTATAAGTTCAATGGACCTGGAATGATTCTAGTAAGAATAAGAAACCAACATAAGATATTCTAGTTTTTTTCAGCGTTCTACCATAGACCTCATAATAGATAGACTTAGCACGTTTCCCCATTTCTGTCTGCGCTAAAACTAGTGTTTTTTGTACAAGAGCTCGTGATTTTAAATTCATCCGCTAGGTAGCTCTGGCTTAGATCTGATATTCTATTATAAGCTAAATGCCAGATATACCTTGTGGATGAATTCAAAATCACGAGCTCCTGTACAAAAGGCATTAGTTTTAGCGCAGACAGAAATGGAGGTGCGTGCTAAGTCTATCTATTGTGAGGTCTATGGTTCTACATACAAATCAGTATACAATAGTAATCGAGGGAAGTACAATTCTAATTCACATTCATTTCTTAACTTCGGAAAATAACTTACCTTTCCAGATGCAATATCTCCAACCACAGCGACCAGCTGTCTCTCTTTGATTGCTAAAGATATGGGACCTAACCACCAGTCCAAATCCCTCCTACAGCTAACATTTTCTAAAGTGATTCCAATACCCTTGAATTTCAAGTTGCCAACAGCTATTGTGTCTACTTCCTCAAGTAACAGGAAAGTCTGTAAGATGAAAGACACATACAAAATGCAAGAAATCTTGTTTAAAGGACGACTTTTTATATTTGCATGTTCGTAATTTTATTGTTTGATGTAAATAAACGACAACTTCTGAAAGGAATGATATTGCATTACGTTGAAAATAAAAATAAAAAAAAAAACATTTTTTTTCTAATTCACAAACAATGCATTACTTTATCTTCTATTTCTGATCTTTATATTAATGTTTCTATTTCAAATTAGAGATTATTAAGTAACTAGCCAAAGTACTCACCCGCTGGTGCGAGGTAAGTAAAATAATTTGGTAATACTAATAGTTATACTACTACAACCAGGGCGTTATTTGTAGGGAGGAAAAGGGGAGAAATTCCATGGGATCTCATGTGATTTCCCTGGTACCTTAGAGTGCGTAGCTCAATTTATGCCTAATCATAACATAAAGTTGGTAGAGACTTATTCGATGCTATGATTAGTAGAGAATTATGGCCTTGAGGATATTCATGTGTGGAAGGTCGACTGTCATCCAGACATAACTATCCTATTGATCATCGTTGTTGAAGTTCATTCTAGATAAAGGGTTTTTAGAAGAAGACTAAGTGAAATGCCGAAATTCAATAAGATAGCAATAACATTCGAATAAAAGGTAATTGCGGTCTAATTAAGTATATGTTAAGTTATCCTAAATTTATATTATCTTAAAGTAACAAGTAAAATATGCATGTTGAGATAGAGAGACTTATTGAGCTTATAACTAAGAACATAGTAAATAACAGTCTGTTGGACTTGTCAACTTGCGTGCTCCTATCTAGTAGATAAAGCTACTGTTTAATGTGGTGATTTTGATATCTCTAAGTACTCTCTGAGATCAAGTTTTCAATTCCAGTACCATTAAAAGCGTTTCATTTTGGTTAAAAATGTCATAGTCAACAATCTTTGGATTTCAGGAGTTGGTCTGTTATAACGATTACATAATCTGTTTATACTGACTGCTACTACCGTGTTCCTATTTCCAACTCACGCATGTTTAAGTGTCTCTTGCTTATTCCTGTTGACCCATGATTACCTTTTATTCGTATTTTATTTATTGACGTTGTCATTATTTACATATGTAGACTAGTTACATAACAATAACAAATTACATTGGGAGTAATGATCCCTTTTCGTAACATATGCCATCACCATTTTTCAGATTAACAATATTTTTGTATTTTATCTACATAGTATATTTCTCGTATCTTCACAATATATTGCAGACGCATTTGCTGTGACAGTGTGTAATCGTACACATAACAAAAGATCTGATAAATGTGAAAGTGTAAAGTACTCCCATAAGAATGCGCTATTTTTAAAGCAAGTTTCAATCGCACCATTTGAAGCAAAAATTCATTTTTAGCCTTGTTTGGACAAATGGTACTTTAGTTCTTCTTGTTTTCTTTTTACTTTTATGTCGCTTTAAAATAGGTTGGCAAGATGGCGGCTTACTAGAAGAAAGCTGCTGAAATCTGTTGTGTATTTTTTACAACATTCCAAATTTTATTCGGCCTTTCCTTCAAGAAAATTTACTCAGTAGTGTTATTAAGTGTTGCAGTGTTTTATATAATAGTTTTACATCATGAAAATTCAAAATTAACTGTGTTAACAACATCAAATGCGACAGTGACAAGATAGTTAAGAGTGACTGACAGAAACCATAGTAACCAATAACTAACTGACAAACATCAATTATTAAGACTGTTAAACTGTAAAACTATATTATATTATAAATATTATAATAAAACAGCAATTATTAAAACGAGCGCGCAATGGATGGACAAAATTAGACATTATCGCGGTAGACTACAAAATACGAAAACGAATACGCTGTAAAATGTTTTTAGGTTTTTGCTAACTGATAGCAAATAACTTTTCAATGTTTTCGTGTGGAGAAACACATATTTCAAGTTGTTAGAATTATGCTGCTATATGGAAAGGTAACCTTGTGTTATGTTAAGAAATAGTTATTTTAGATTGATCGATTGAGTTACATGAATTTTAGATTGAGTTGCAATTCACAACAATATAAACAACGAAGCTATACTGAACTTGTGGTTCGGTATCAAAGCATTCTGAGATTTGCCCTTTAAGATTCAATAAATATGAGTATGGCATTTGAGACTATGTCATGTATTTGTATATTTGCGTTATCAGATAGATTGAAGTAAAGAATCACAGGACACCTACGAATCAGTCAAATAGCAATACTACTACTATTTTTATACATCATTATCTCTTATTTACTATTTTACAGTAGTGATCGAGGCTGGTTCTGCTAATTTGTTGAGTAATTCAGGTTATCAAAGTTTATGAGATGGCATCGAAACCAATGTTATTTATTCCATTTGATTCCGGCTGAGACAAAATAGATTTGTACCTTGAAAGATTCGAGTCGCATGGCAAGGTGTTTGGCATCGAAAATGCTAAACGAATCGATGTTCTGATAGCATCATTAGATAATGACCATAGAGTTAGGAATATAAATAGAGGGAACCTTAGGCTGTTTTGTTGGAGAGGGGAATGAAGCCAAGAGACGGAAGGGACGAGGCATTTCGGCCGTATTAACTGTCCCCATATTTAGAGAACCTCTTTTCCGAGTATTGCCTCTCTGAGGTGCACTCATCCTACTATCGAAAAAGGCAACCTTCACAGTACTCGGTATAGAGGGACTCGAATGGGACCACACAAGATGGCTGCCGATGAACCGTAATTTGGCTTCATGTGACGTCATGTATGTTGTCTCTATTTTCTTCCTAACTCTATGATAATGACGCATATGAAAGGCTTAAAGTCAGTGTGAGTCCTAAGAAAATTTCTGAGCTGTCTTGGGAGGTAGCATATAGCACTCAAACAAAGATATTTCATATTAAGTCTAGTAACTTTCGAACTGAGCGATTTCATTTCCACGCTATGATACAACATCACGGTCAATCAACGTCTGATTATATCCAGGCTTTGAAATCACAAGCATCCAAATGTAGTTATGTAATTTTTTTTTTCAAATGGCATTACGTTGTATTATTAGATATTTGACATCCTGTAGTAATGATAATATACGTAGAGCACACATTGCAGTGTTGCAAACTGTGGATAAGACAGAAAGGTTTTCGCGATCTTATACAAACTACGTAATTCCTTAGGATATTTCATCCACAGTTTGTAACACTGCGATGTGTGCTTTACGTATGTTGTTTATCGTCACTAGAGGATGTCAAATACCTAATAATACAATGTAGTGTCATTTGAAAATTTTAAACGTTATACCGGGTTGGCAACACTGACAACCTGGTGATATCGTATATTCAATCTTGATATCCACCATACTGTCAGAAACAAATTTCCGCCAACGAAATTTCCATTCAATGTGTCGTTTATGATTTATTGAGAATTATTCATTTTCTTCCCATTGTTAGGCATTGATTTTGGGCTCCAAGTTGGAATCCCTGTATCTGCAAAACAAAGCAGAATTCGACCAATGTTTATATAAACTTTTTTGTTTATTATGACTCATACTATCACCTCCGAAAATATTGAACAATCATCCCATTTGGAAAAAAATATGTTTGTATTGAGTGCATGTGACATAACTGCATTGTGCATGGAAGACTGTCCCCTCTCTGTCAGTACATATTCCACTGCACCCTTTTTGTATTTTCTTTCAGTGGTTTGATTAAAATGGGACACCCTGTATAAGTACAAATATAAATTAATTTCTTATAATGCGAAAACTTCTCTAATGTAAGGAAGGCAGTTCATCCTTTGAAATTCCGCTTTGAGCACATTTTGTTGCTGTGGATCTGTCTCTTTACAATAATTTAAAATTATTTTTACCTGTAATCGCTCCATAGCAACGGTCACATAATGTAGCAGATTGACTGCTGTTGGAAATTGAACTCCTAGAGGCAGGCGCAAAATCTGGGTTATACAGAGGGTAAGAAATACCTGAAAAAGAAAAAAAGGTGTGCTTGAAAGTTCAAGAATATTCTAGTGGTACAGAAAATAGAATAGAGACCGTGAAACTAGAACCTTTTTTATCCTCAGCAGGATGATCAATAAGCGTCATCTCATAAGCCATATATCGAACTATAACACTCTAAATGTCACCAATCTGTTCATTTATACTTCGTATGTTGACAACGAAATGAAATTTTCCGCTTCTTTATTCCTTCAATGCACCTGCAATTACTGCCTCAATTTACGCATATCGTACTTTAATTTTCAGAAGAATGTGTATTTCAAATGTCATCTACGCTGTGTGATGAGTATTTCGTTACATTTTCTGCAGTTATACTGTTTGGTTAGTTTAGCCCTCGCATTAATCGGTTGTAGCACAATTGTTAGAGCGTTGGTTTCGCATTTCGAAGGTTCTGGAATCGATCCCAGAGGCCGGCAATCTTGATTAAGTATATTTCAAGCGTTTTCCTCAGCCACACTAGGAAATCCCTGGTCTATTTCATTCAGCATCCTTTCTCCAAACCTATCCCGGCCTGAGTGAGAGTTACTTAAAGTCTACAAAGCTTATACAGGCTATAACGAATTTAATATCCCGTTATAACGAATTTTACAGCACCCGTCTTTTTATTTCGTTATAACGAAAATTCGTTGTAACGAACACTATATTGCACAACAAGAATTCGGCAGAAATTTCCAAGAATTGCGGTTTATAATCACGTCCATTGTAAAGGAATTTTATCTATATGTAATTTTATTTGTGCAAAGATGTAAATAAAAACACACATTTTTTTTTTCTTTTTACATTTTTGCAGAAATAAAGTGGACAGAAGTGACTAAAATTTTAATTCCTTGGAGAGTTCGAAAGATGTACAAGACGTGCACTTTTTACAGTGTATAGACCCTTGAGGACTTAAATCGAGTGGTGCAAACGAAAATTGTTCTGATCAACCAGAAGTGTGACTTACCTTAATCCTATGGACTATGGAGTTCTTCGGGCTTTCCCCATACAATCATCCTCTCACCACTACTGAGTGGAAATAGTTGGTAGTAATGAATTCACTAATGAAGTGCAGGCACACATCCAGAAATTTATTTCGGTCATAATCCAAGGATTTTGTAATGTTTAGGTTGGGTTTGAATATGAAATGAACGTACGTAAAATATGTATCATAACTCCTAAAATTATAGCAATTTTACGTATAAATCGGAATCTGAATACGTTTCTGGTGAAGAATAATAATTTTTGTGACTTACCTTACCCGTTGTCAGTTGGTTCCCAAGGAGGATATATCCAATAATGATGACAAAGAGAGCTAATTTACTCACTAAAAGGTGAGAGAAGGAGAGGAACATCTGCAGATAATGGCACTGGAGTAAAAGAGTCAGTTCTTTCCTGGAAGGAAAGAATTTTGTAATCATTATTTCAAGTTAGCTTTTAAATAAACCAACAAGCTTACTATAATATCTCCTTAACTTTGATTCTTTATACCTTAAAGTGGATGAAACGACTTTTTAAATTTAGGTCTGCATTAAGTCCCACTCTAAAAACAGCTATAATTTGTGAATTATTTGCGCTTTTGCATTGATACTTTTTGAGGTGTTAGCTGTCACT
Source organism: Lepisma saccharinum (assembly GCA_022664845.1). Taxonomy (NCBI): domain Eukaryota; kingdom Metazoa; phylum Arthropoda; class Insecta; order Zygentoma; family Lepismatidae; genus Lepisma; species Lepisma saccharinum. Next base: position 10,318 of record JAGDQP010015915.1, on the reverse strand, counting down.
GTGTAATACCAGTTACGATTGCAAACACACTTTTAAAACATGCACATATCCCCTTCTTTCCCCTTCAAGTTATTGGTATTTTTTGGCTCGTAAAATAGGGATTTGTCGTATAATGATTGGCGATACTGTTGAATCGGATCGATTGTACGTAAAAAAAAAAAAAAAAATGAAATTAAAAGTTGTTAAATGAAATTTAACAATAGAATCAGTCATTGTTAAAACGGGATATAGGCTATGTATTTTAAATGGGACATATTCCCTTTTACTAATGACAGATTCAATTGTATGTATCTAAATTTTGACATTGGGTTGTGAGATAAGTTCGTTCGGTTCTTTCCACTTATTGTAATCTGTATCTTCCATCAGAAATGTTAACGAATCAGCCAGTCGTGAATCTTCATTGTTCACGACTTATTGCCAAAGTTGAAGCATCAGGTCTTGAATCAAAGAATACATTGAGTCACGTTTACAGCTACGCGTCGTTGCTGAAGGAAGTGTCTCGCAGACCGTTGGAGAGCGATCGGAAAAATATTATAATCTGACGGCGCTAGATCAGGAAAATACAGTGAGTGCGGTACAACTTTTCAACCCAGTTCTTGAAAGTTGCTTTGGTTAGATTAGCGACGTGAGAATGAGCGTTATCGTGTTGCAGAAGCATGTCGTGTCGCCGATCGGGTCGTTTCAGTTGGATTACCTGATTCAGTCGGATGTATTTATTGAAAATAAAGCTCTGCATTCACCGTGTTGTTTTCAAGCAATTCGTAGTGGATTACACCTTCCGAATCCCGCCAAACGAAGATCAATGTCTTGCGTCTGTATGCAGCTCTGCCTTGACTCGAGGTCTTGCTTGTTTGTCGGGACTCAGCCATTCTTTCCTCTGCTTTGGCTCTGACCGTGCTTTAAAGATGATGTTGGAAGCCTAACACAAATATATTCAGCAGCTGCTTATTCGATTTCAAACATTCAGTTATCGTTTCAAGGGGCTAAGTTTTCGTTCTACAATATGTACTATAGTATTTGGTTTTATGTCTGTGCAGTTTGTATTGACACAATATTGAAAAATTGCAATACCCATGGAACTTCTGCTTTTTGAACAAATTATTAGAATATTATACTATTATTTATGTAGTTTAAACATGAGTCTTCCCGATATTTCTGCCTTAACCTATTTCTCTGACAGTGATTCAGAATTTTGCGTTACTCTGAGAAGATAGGGAACTTCATTTTTGTGACTTAATTATACAGAGTGAGGAAAAGTCTGGAAGCACTTTGGTAAATTGAAATCAGGTGTAAGAAGTGAGACCAAATTTTGAATATCGACAGGGCTCCATCTGATGGGGAGTGGACACCGTGATGGCCATCTTGAAACGATATCTTACTTTCTTGGTCGAAAATGTTAAATGGAAAAGGGGTCGTGTGACATACCGTTATAGGCCAACTCGTTTCTAGAAAGTGTAATGTAAAATCATTTTCTTACCTGCGTTATTTGTTTAGCAAGGTAGTGCTTGGAGAAAGGTAGTGCTTTATTATTTTGTCATTTCAGGTGATTCAGCATGGCACTAATCCTCCATAAACGGATCGAGTTTTTATTTTTTCTGATGGGTGGTGACCGCAATACCACGGTGATTGCAACTGAGTTCAGCTGACACCCGTCATCCGGAGAGAGAGAGGAAACGGGATCTATGCGCGACAGTGAACGCAGCGAACGTAGAAGTACCACAACCTACAAGAACACGGCAATAGTACTTATGCCAGACGTTGTGAAGAGACCCACACACATTACTCGACGATTAGAGGCGATGTCAGTTGTCAGTTAGGGGTCCGTATTACGGGTGCTGCATCAAAAAAAGTAGCATCGTTATAAGCTGGAATTGCAAGAACACTAAAGAGAGGAAGAGTCAGACAGGTACTTTGAACAACAGGTTCTGTGGTGGTGTAATACCAATCGAATGTTCCCTTTGTATATTTTGTTTAGCAATGAGGCCCTGTTCTGTGTCATGGTAAACTCGATAAACGAAACCAATTTATTGGTCTGATGCCAAGCCATCGTTGGCAGATGACAGTAAAGCAGGTGGGGGAACAAGGCCATCATGTTTGTGGGATATGGACCACATGAATTTTGGGAGCCGTGTTCATCCATGGTAAGTGGATTCGTGGACAATATATGGACAACCTTCACGAGAGCATTTTTTCTTTACTGCTGAATTCTGAGAGCGATATTTCCTGCTTTTCTCGATCAAGACAGCGCGCCACCTCACTACGCTGCAGAAGTGTTAGAATGGTTGGATTTCCAATTTCCGAGATGTTGGATCCGTCAGCGAGGATCAATCCTTCAACTGATCTTACAGCCCTTGATTTCTATCTCCTGAAAAACATGGCGTATCGTTAAAAATGCGTCCTACACAATCAGCAATGAATTCAAAATGCCTGCGCCGCCATTGAGCCCGATGTGTTACGTAGTATCTACGAGAATTTAAAAGGCCGACTTACACTGATTTAGCAAAACTCATGGGATAGTCACTTAATATCTGGTCGGATCCTCTCTGGCCTTATGGAGTGTAGCGATACGGCGTTGAAGTGAGTCTGCAAGTCCTTGGTACACTTCCAGATGCAGTTGACACCACACAGTCTGCAGAGCGGAAACCAATTGCGGCCTGTTCGTGGGTTGACGATCCAGTACACAGAGCCTGAGATCAACGACATCCCATATATGCTCTATTGGGTTCGTATTAGGGCTCCAGGGTCGACAGATCAGTCGTTGCACCTCCCCTTCATGTTCTTCGAACCATTCCCGGGCGACATTGGTGCGATGTGGCGGCGCATTGTCATATTGAAAGACCACTTAGTCGTCAGGTTGTTGAAAGGCCAAAAACAGGTGGATATGGTCTCCGAGCAGCTGATGATAGCACAGACCATTCAACGTGTCTTCCAGAACAACCATGGGGACCATTCAATATCAGGAAAACGCGTCCCAGATCATGATTGATATTCCACCCCTCTGAACCACGCCCTCTTGTCATACGGGATCCATCGCTTCATGAGGTCTGCGCCACACATGGTATCGCCCATCGGCATGGTACAGTTAATACCGTGACTCGTCGGACCATATGACGTTACGCAACTGTTGCAGTGTCTCTTGAAAAACATGGCGTATCCGAGGTGATTGGTGGCAAATGCAAGTCGGAGTGTCCGATGACGTGGGGTTACCAATAACACCCACGTTGGGCGACGACTCCCGTACCCGAGGGAACGCATGTTCCGACTGATTGTCCACTGGGAGGCGTTTCTAGCGCGGCCAGTGTTGAATTTGGCCGTGATTTCTCGCACTGTGGCCCTCCTGTATCTGTTGACCATCCGTCCCAGGTTTCGCCGGTCTCGGTCATTGAAGGCGGCTGGACGCCAGGTACGATGTTTGTTTGTTGTGGAGCGTGACGCTTTCATCCGACCATTCTTGGTACATCATGGACACGGTTGAACGTGGGAAGCCGAATTCCTGCACCACCGCCGAAATCGAACTTCCCATGCGTCGGACACCCACCACCATGCCCTGTTCGAATGCCGTCAACTCACGACGACGTTGCATTTCACATGAATCACTCATATAGCTACTTCCCACAAGGTCTCACATACAACTGCAGCCGTCATGGAGCCCTGCTGGCGGCATGAAACACATGTGATGTCCGCCCGCGAATCAGTGACCTGCTATTCCATGAGTTTTGCTAAGTCAGTGTACTTTGTGTGCCCGTCAAAATGGTTGTCACACTGAGAACAAATTGTAGGAGTCCAAATTACACTTTCAGGATCCTTATCTTGTAAACAAAGAAACGTATGAGAAAACTGACTTCACAATCGAATTTCTAGGAACGAGCAAGTTTAAAACGATATGTTACATGATACTCTTTTAAAATTCTCGGCCGACGTTTATTTTTTTTTTTTTTATTGAGGGCTCCCCTAGCTAGAGTATACTTCACATTACTCGTATCCAACATTTAATCTCACCC
>JAGDQP010015914.1:15751-38429 GCA_022664845.1 Lepisma saccharinum | reverse complement strand
CCATATTGATCCGTTATTCTCCATATTCATAACCTATCCTCCATATTTATCCGTTATTCTCCATATCCATACTCTACAAACATCATAGCTTGGTAGTTTCTTCCTGTTGATCGACATTGGAAAAGAAGCGCGACTTTACACTCTCCTAACATTAGATATTCTAATTAACATTTTATCTTATCTTCCCTGAGTCATACCAGGTTGCAAACTAAGCTATTGTAATGCCCAGAATCAGAGATGTTGCTATACATTTTCTTCGGAAGGGTCAAGGGTGGATCTATCCCACATGAAATACTCAGGATGTTTAAAAAGTGTTGGTTATGAATTTCTCAGTGCTACGGGCAACCACATATTTGCGGTATCGTCTCAAATAACATAATACTCCAACAAGCAATGACGTAAGACGTGTTGGCTTACTTTATGCTATGTATACTCCTTTTTCATCATCTTGTACCGTAGGATATAATCTCGCCTAGAGTTATAATGATCTTAAGTAGATATCGGAATTTCAGAGAGTAAGGTAGTAGAGATCCCCAAAGTCACCCCCTGAATACGTCATCGCCCAGAAATACAAATAGTATATTGAGTTTAGTTCAAAAAAACAAAGAAACAACAACCTAGCACCTTTTATCCAGCAGGTCATAACCTCCTGTTAGTTGTAATGTGTCGAAACATTCAATGAGATGCCCTCTTTCGCCCCTTTTCGGTCAAGTTCGTCTCCCCTTAGCAACACCAGGAAAGTGAAGGGATCTATCTCTCTCTCCATACAATCTCCCCAACTAGCAATCTCCTCACGGTTTTCTTCTTGTGTCCATCTCCCTCATACGAAAAAGAGAATTTGGTGATGCTTGGGTCATTGGGGGAAAGAGGAGGAGGAGGATAAGACTACAAGAGCAAAGAGGGATTGCTGAGGCTGGACCGAGGGATAGAATAAAGGTCCCTAAACATTGTTATACGAAGTAATAAATAATTGATCCTACAACTTTGTCGGTCAGTTCTCAACTGAGAATCTGTGAAAGTTTTTTCTCTCTTCTTTGAGAAGGACCGATATGAATTTTCATCACCACTTGATGGTGTGTTCTCTACGGACTATACATGACTGCTTTTCGATCTACAAAAAAGAGAGTACGGACTCACTGAAAGAATCGCGGAAGGTCTGGCTGGAATCTGCAAGCTCTTAGATGGTTGTTTCATTAGTAATCAATGTTCCAGGGGGAGAAACGCTTTTTTTCCCTTCCTTCCTTTCTTTCTCTATAGCGATGACCACGTACACACAAATCGATGGTTGTCAGCTTGAGTAATTGGACACGAAAGTGCAATTCAGACTATTTCATATTTTCGGTGAGGGGAAGGAGGGAGGGGGAGGATTGAAGATGGTTGGGGGTTCTGTCGGCTGGAAAGACTGACTGTCGAGCCTAGTTTACAGATCTTCAACGAGTGACGAGGCGAATAGAACATTGATTTGACCCCCTTGTGATAGTGTTGCCAACCACGACTATACGGATTTGTTTTTTTCAATGGACACCCCCTCCCACCTACCCCAAAATTGTTTTGAGTTCTCTTTCAATCTCAATCTGTAAGACAGGCTAAGCTACTCAATCAAAAAAATTGATTTCAGATTTGATTTAGCTGGACGTTTTATTATAACTAGTGAATCTAAAATTGGCAGGTCCTTTACATTTACTTTGTTATCTCCATTTCAACAATTGAAGTGTATGCACCAACAAACGTCTAAGTGACATTTTCAAATTTAAAAAAAAACACACGAGTAAATTTTTATATATAACAGGAAAAATATGAGGCATAAAACATTCATACTTTGCACAAAAGCGGACTTTAGTCTAACATGTCTTTGTTCAAAGTATTAATATTTCTTGCCCCATATTTTTCCTATTATATATAAAAATGTACCCGTGTTTTTTTTAATTTGAAAATGTCACTTAGACGTTTGTTCGCGCATACGCTTCAATTCATGCTAATTTCACTTTACGCACTTCAGTACGATGTCATCGGGCCCGCCCTAAAAATAACTGGAATTATTTGGCCTTGTTTATTATTGGACTAATCAAACCATAGAATGCTTGTCAGGTGCCACATAGCGCAACGACTTCCCATCACAGGTATACTTCGCTTTCGAATTCTTCAATCCGCCACGTGTTAATTAAAATATAGCTACTTGCCAACATGATACGCGATCAAAGTCAAAATTGAAGCTTCCAACAGAGGATCGAGCCCCGAACCGCTTAAAAAAAACGTAAATCATAAGGAAGAATAGAACAAAGAAGAACTACAAAAATCTATACAAATTTTGAGGAAAATGAGACACGTGGCTGTCTCAGGGGTGTGCGGGTAGTCACTTAAAATTTCGGGTAGACAATAGGGGAAAATCCCCCGTTCTGGTCTCGACTTTCTGGAAGGTCGAGAACGAGTCAGAATTGCCCTGAAGTCGGGAGTTGCGGAAACGTCGGGAAGTTTCGACAGTCGGGAATTCCCGACGATTTCGGATCCCAAAAATATGTGAGAAATGTTACTTCCTGCAAGTCCCTAGACTGTCCTTATATCAGCTTTATGATTCCGGTATGAAGAATGTGTGTTGCATCACACAGGATCTTGGCAAGGGATCATAAAGGGTACAATTATTTATAGAGGGGTTTCTAAATACCACTGAAGCAATGCAAAAAAACAAACATAAAAAGTCATATGAATGAAGATACAGAGCTGGCATTCATTATATAAGTAAGAGTAAGCATCCCATATTACAGTTACTTGAAACTCCAATATAGCTCAAGATGTCCCCGGTGAAGCAATGGTTTAGCTCGTGGCTTTGAAATCAAGGAGTCGTCAACTTGATTCCCGGTGAGAAATACATTAATTATTCAGATCACACACTTTAAATTTAGGTACCCATTCTTGCGACATAACTGTCATCAAAAGAAAGGCAATGGAAAGTCACCATTAGTCGACCTTACGCAAAGACCTTCGGATCATGGTGCTGTTTCAGGGCGCAATACCAATCTTCATAATCATACAGCACATTTTACCACTTCTGCAATCATGTAAGGTTTCCAGAAAAGGGATTTCCAACATTATGATCTGATAAAGGCTCTGTCAGCGAAGAAAATGGCTGCTGGCCTTCGTCTTTGAAAATCTCATCTCATCTCGTGTAATTGTATATCTTCCTCTAGATTATGTTGATTACTACTGCGTTCCAGGCAAATACGGGGATGGTACCTTCAACTCAGGTTCTACTTGTCTCCTTCCCGCTTCCTTTTCCCTACTACATCCCAGTCTCAGTCATCGATGTCTATAGTCCATTCATAAACTCAAATGATAAGAATCCCACACAAACACGCGATATCTAGAATAAGTAGTCTGTCCAGGAGTAGCAACAATATTCTAATACGTTCTGGTGTGATTGTGTTTGTTACAACTGTAACCCAAAAGAAAACTGGTCCCTTTTTTTTTGTTCTTAGGCAGGAAAAGTTTGGAAACCACTGCCGTATGGGTTTCTACAGCCCCAAAAGAAAGCAATACAGGGTCAACACTCACACATAAACGCACATATTGAAACCTTTTTCTTTCTTCATTCACTCACGTACTCTACATATGAGTACTCAAGTGTTGTGTGGTAGTCGACAACTTGGGAACAGACAGGACAGAGAGCACACATGCACACAGCAAGCGATCACATACTCGTTTCTCATATACAGTCCTCTCTTTCTTCATCTCTCTTCCTCTCACAACGCATTTAATACTTAACCAGTTATGAAACTTCATTCCGACCTCTTTTAAAATTTGACGTCATCTTTCTTCTTGATATGAGCCTTGTAAAGTATGTGTGCTCGTGGAAGTTTAAACGATAATATTACCACCATATGAACGAACACAGAGAGAACAGATTGGTCGCTTATGGCATTATAAAAGAGACTCACTGTTTTCCTCTTCATATATTAGTCTTCCTGTTTCATCCCGGATGCTTCTTTGAAGAACAAGATGTGTATGTATGTAGATATATGTACGATGAAGAGAATAAAGAGAATCATCTTTTGGCATCTCTACAAGATAAGACTTGCATTTCATCTTTTCGTGCGTGTTTCCGCAGATATCTTGATAGCAAAGAAAAGTTTTTTGGGTAACACGAAACTCAAAAAAGGTTAAAAGATCTCCCGACATACCTTCTTCCTTTTGTCCTCGTTTTTTTTTCTGTTATTATTTAGTTTTATTTTAGATCTGTTTTTGTGTTATTTTGTACTCCAGAAACTTTTGTTTTCATATCACATATGATGAGGCGTGTACCATAAGTACATTCAACAAATGTAACAGACGGAAACTTGTCAATGAGTAATACTTCTATGAATCGGAATGTATTCCAGAGACAGCTTACGCTGGAGGGACTATTTTTGATTCCAAAAGCATTCTTTTTAAAAAGAAATTTGGCGGACGTAGAGGAATGGTACGCGAAGAATATGAATGATTACACACGCTCGTTAATAATATTGTCCACGGGACGAGACATTTCTCTGTGTCTCGTCTTGTCTTGTAGATAACACTACACATGCTTGATGTCCGAATTAGTTTACGGTCATTACAAAACTGAGAAACAATCACAGGTTGTGCAAAAACTTAGTGACAAAAGACAATTAAGTATAGCTTAAGAAAATAAAGCAAGTTGTTTAGAAACGTGACTAAAATCCTATACCACGTGTAAGAGAGAAGCTAGCTAAATTCTGTGAGCAAGATTCGTGCGCATTGCATGTGTTAAGGAAATAATTCGGAACCTTTACGGAATTTGTGAACATACTTTTGGTACATGCCTTGGAATTTCAATGTATTGAAGTCCTTTTGGCATCTTTGACTCAGGCCGGGATGGGTTATGTTTTGGCCTTACTTAAGGTACCATCCCGGCGTTCGTCTTGTGAAGCTTAGGGAAAACCTGGAAAACCAGTCAGGATAGTCGGCCGCAGGGTTTGTACCCCCCGTACGTACCCATTGCTGCTACGAAGTCCGCGACGTTGCCGCCTGAATCACGAGTACATGACTTGGTGTTAGAAAGAAGATTCAATATATAGCCAGTCTCCTATGCTTTTCTTTTGTTTAGGAAGTATTACACTAGTTTCAACGTTGTAATCATTCTTTTATTCACTGTGAATTCCTATCGTATTTAATTTCTAGCTTTTTCAATTACTTTACTATTTCCTCGCCAGAGGAATCTGCACGCAAATAATTTTCTGTAAACTATACTAATGTGTTCTGTTCTGATGCTAATATTCAAAGATTAAAAATTTTACTATATCTTGTTTTCAAGTAAAAACTAGACATCATCGACACACTAACATAAGCCTTCCAGTTGTTTGCATACTGTTACACATGCGCGTGGTTTCGCGGATGCAAACCTTGGGGGGAAGGGGGGGGGGGCCTGCCGGGACTCGAACCCGGGACCGTTGAGTCGATAGCCTACCGCCGCAGACCGCTCGACCACCCGGCCGGCACCTGTCCTTAGGAGTTCACAAAATTGTTGTAGGACATTTAATCGCTGTTCAAACGGAAGCAACTAAAATTATACGGCATTTATGCAGTTTAGCGGGACAGATGTGAGAAGCCGGTGAAATTTGGTACCCTAGAACCTTCACCTAAAAGTAATATAATTGTTGCCAGTACACGTACGATGCGGGTTAAAAGAAAAAGCTATAATCTCCATTTTGGGGGGGGGGGGACCGAGATGGTATTGTATATTTTATAGTACTAGTACTGTTTGCATGTTATGACCAAAGGATACTGGGGAAATCCTCAATCAGAGATTCCGCCAGGATTTTCATTGAGGGGTATAAAGTCAAAATCGGGAGGATGTAAGTGGAGTTTTGGAAGGTTTTTATGGATTTGAGTTGGCCGCAAAATTTTAAAGTTGGGGGTGTTGTTGATAATTTGTGGGGACACCCCATAGAGAGGGCCTGGCGAAATCACTGACCTCAATCATGATGAGCGGCCGCTGAGTGAGAACCCACGATTTTCTGAATGTTAAGTCAAAGCTCTACCAGTGGTGTCATGAGGAAAGCTGTGACCCGGGCCAAGTGAACTTAATCGAGGTTTGGTTACGAACACAATCGTGAGCGCACACTACTCCTGTTGACCAGAATATCTTATTCTCCGTATTCCGAGCCGCGTGGAAAAACTGGGCCCCACGCGGGTTCACTTGCAAAATATTTTGGCTCACTCGCCGTAACTTATGCATACGAATGGCTACTCAGATTATGCAGAGTCATCAGGGATTCCGCCAAGATTTTCAGTTTGAGGGGGGGGGGTATGAAGTCAAAATTGGGAGGGTGTCAGTGGAGTTGTGCACTGTTTCTATCGATTTTTGATCGTGAAAAAATAAAGTTTGGAAGTGCTCTCGAGAATTTGGGGGATGACACCCCCGACTGGGGGGGGGGGGGGGCGGGTCTGTAGGAATCACTGAGAGACATGCTTATCAGCCTTTACAATCAAGCGCACGAGTAAGAGTCCTGAAACGGCATAGCTATTGCGTTACCAACCACCATCGCTGCGTTCTATTAATTGATCTTAACAAACAATTATACACTTGTGTCGGTCACTAGCAGGGACCCTTCGTCAGGTAGGGCCCAAGGTGAAGGTACCGCTAGCCCTCCTTACGTCGCCACTGGTAATGGCCACAAGCAACAGCAGTAAAGCCATTGTACAAATGTCTTGAATAACATTATTATTATTATATTATTATTTTAATAATAAAATCGTATTTGAACTAGAAATAACTAAGTAAGATGTCATTTCTATAAGTTTCTACATTTTAATTACGTTTTAAAAAATCTCGCTAGATTTGAGGATATTTTTACTTTCATATTCAATGTTCGCTGCACTGTCAGCCTTTCATACGATGGAAGCTGACTGATAATAATAATAAATTTATGTAAACAAGAAATTATTTAGTAATATAATTATCATTTTCTCTAAGTATCTACAACTTTAATTATTTTTTTCCCTAGGTGGGAGAATATGTAATGTTATACATTCTTTTCTATGGTGCTGTGGCAACTCTTCGTATCGAGGTAGTTTATTGCAAATGTTTCTTCATCGGAGGATCTAATTTCATCCATCTACAATCTGTCCCGCTAATGTGCATGAGCGCCAAGTAATTAGAATCAGTTGCTAAATTAAAGGGCGAAGTTTAGCAATGAATTGAAGGTTACCAGGCACTAAAATCTATAGGAAACGTGACACAATTGTAGATCAGCAGGGACGTATGCAGAGGGGGGTCCTGGGGGTTCAGACTCCCCGAGTTTTTTTTTTGTGTGTGTGTGTGTGTGAAATTAGTTTCACTTCTGGCAAAATTATATGCATTTTACGTTAATTTCACACTCAAATAGACCTCGGACCCCCCCCCCCCCTCCCCTCAAAGGCTCTGAACACCTTCAAAAACAACTTCTTGGTACGTGCCTGACTGTGAACTGCTAAAACGGTAGGCTATGTTTATGAACGAGTTGAAAAGTTTACAAATGGGAGAACAAGTGTTTATATCAATATGAGACATGTGGAAATATTTTTTTTTTTTCCTGTCGGGACGGAAGAAAAAAATCTTATAAAAAAAAAAGTCCGCAAATCAGGACGGGAAGACAAATCTTCCCGAAAATCCAAAATCTTTTAAGACAAGAAGAGAAACCTTCCCGAAAGTCCAGAAATTTTCAAGACGAGAAGACAAATCTTCCCGAAAATCCAGAACATCTCAAAACAAAACCAGAAGATAAAACCTGCCGAAAATCAAGAACACCTCGAGACTAGAAGAGTAAACTTAACGAAAAAGCCCAGAAATTCTCGAGACAGGAAGTTAAAACTTCCCGAAAATCCAGAACATCTTAAAACGAGAAGAGAAAAAAACCTCCCGAAAATCCAGGACGTTTCAGGAAGGAAAAAGAAAATTTCCACGAAAGTGTTAAGAATTCCCGAGTCAGCAGAACTTTTGATGGTAACGGGAATTTAGGACTCTCGATACTCCTCCCCAACATTTCGGGAATACATGAGTCCCGAATATTTCTAGTTCTAAGTATTCTTGTCGCTTCTCCTACTAAGAAGTTCAAAACTTCAGCAGCAACAGACTACAAACAATACCATCTTTTACTTCAGGCGAGTCTCCGTTACGCCTGAAATATTCCATATTGTAAGGGACCCCAAGTATGGAATACTTTTTTCTTTCCTTTATTTCTCAGGAATGTGTGTTTCAAGATATAAGTATTAAACACCATAATAATTGTGGGACCTTTGCAAAAAAAATACAAGTGTGAAAGTTTTTTTTTGCACATCAATGATTTTCTACAATATTACAAAATTGAAAAAAACTCAATTTCCCATATTAGGCACACCCCTCTCCTAATATGGAACACTACCTTATCTTAATATGGAATAGTAGAACGAAATACTTTGAAGTATATAAAAGCCTGAGTTATCACATATTTGGTATAAGGCAAGTAAGCAAAAAATTCGCATAACATTCTTAAGATAATTAAAACCTAAAATAGCAGGAATACAGAATTTTACGTATTACAAAGATAATTATCTAATTCGAATGGAACTATTCATTATGTGTCTTGTAAATTATTGGAATGTAATTATCTTCACTGTTGTAATATAATTCTTCTTACCTTGGAATAAATATTTAGTTCTATATACAAGCAAAAAAATCTATTCTCCATTAATGCAACCTACGTCTGACAAACAAGGGAAACAAATAGTCTATATAAAAAGAAACAGTCAAACCTACAAGATTAAACTACCTTAAGGCGTGCAAATTTTCATTCCAGTTTCATTTTGCAGAACAATGACAAAGAAAATATTTTTCTCCACCTTTCATGAGACCACCACTGGCACACTGTTCATGAAACCACCTTTTGCAAGCTGTACATTGTAACCAGTGTCCCTCCCATTCACTTAGTGGCCATAATTTTTCCAAATAAGCACATTCTTCATCATCATCAGTAGCATTACTTAAACTGTCATCTTCGCTGAAGTCACTCAGTGACTCTTCGGAATTACTTTCTTCTTTGTAGTCATGTGTTGTCCTTCTTTTAAGCTGTTTCGATTGACGTTGTAAATGCAAACGTTTTCTAACCACTTGTGAAGATGAGGTAGATGTAGGTTTCCGGTCACTCCGTGGACTTATAGAGTTATCTGGTAAGTATATAAAAATAATATTTTAGGCCTAATATAACTTAAAATTCATTTGTTGGAGTTCACTTTTAATTCACATAATCATGACCCTATTTAGTAATATTCCAATAAGGATCCTGCTAGTATTTCATATTAGGAACATCACCATTTTGGATAATTCTCTTCCTACGCACGCTTACGTAATTCTCTGTGTACTGAATCTTTATACCCTTATAGTACACTATACATGAAACCGAAAATACAAAAACTCAAATCCTATACGTACCTCTTCGAGTAAATTTAACACACTGGAATGAGACATTCAAAAAACTGGACTGCTTCCGAAAAAATTTCTGGGAGAAAACAAAATGCTTTCTTCTCGTTCAACTACTGCTACGTAGACAGAGGGCACCGAGATCTTCATGTTCACACAAATTGCAATTGGTAGCAGCACATAGCAGACAAAATAATCAGGTATTTCATATTAGGAACGTATTCCATATATAGTGCACACACCCTACTGTATGATGGTGTTTTAAAAAAAAAATTTATAATTTATCTGTCTTTCATATATATTATTTCTTGAACGACTGACCAGATTCTCGTCTAACGTTCGGGAAAAGTAGAGGCTGGTCTGCAGATAATGTGATTTTATTTTCGTAACTTTTCAGTAAAAAAAATATGTTCAAAATCGACATATGTTCGTTTGCTTTCGCAGTATATTTCTTTTTCATCATCTATCATTGCATCAATGGTTTCCCAGATTTCAACCAAGTATGTGTCCTGTAATGTCAAAATGAATAATTAAATTACATTAAGTATATTTATGGCTTTTAGTCATCTATGCCTCATGCCGTGATAGGGTAGTGAAAAGGATTCAGGAAGGAGTTGACTAGGACATAAGTTGAAGGTACCATCCCGGCATTTGCCTTGTGTGACTGAGGGGGAAAAAAACTAAAAAAACTGTCAGGATGGTCGGTCACTGCATCTTCCGGATGCATAGACAACACTACCAGCTAACAGTATGTGGTCAAAAGTCATTGGTAAAGTATAATTTTCTCCAGCCCCTGTGATCTAGTGGTGAAAGTGGAAGCCCTTGGATCAGCACTGGGACAGCTGTGTGTGGATCCTGCTTAAGCTCATCTTCCCGACTGGGGTTTTCCTTTTGAAGAATTGAAATGGTGCAAGAAATAAATTGGTCTGGCCAATATCTTTCAATTTTCCTCCCCTGGATATAATGTCCGCTGAGGGACGTCATCCCTCAGACTTTATGACAGGGTTAGGTCACTGATGCCCACACGCAGCCCATTAATATTAATGAACTAAATAAACAAATATATAAATACTTAAAATTCAGATAACCTCTGATTTGTAATCCAGACTCGCTATAGCCTAATTGAATCTACAGCATTCCACATCAAGAGGTTTAGGTTGTCTTGTCGCTACCAGCAAATGGGAAAATTATGAAAGGTAATTTTTAGAAAAACGATAATTATTTTTATGGTTCCTTTTTCCTCTGTTTCTTGTATGACTAGTGGTCAATCCCACATATTTTTTAATCAGGAAAAGAATGTTCTCTCTGTCTTTCTCGACGACCTTCATTTTTAAGGGAATAAGATTTACAGCGTAATGTGTTTGATTACGTACGCTTAACGTATGCTAAGTAGCTGTTTAAACATGTTATGGAATACAACGATGACTAGTTTTGTCAAACGGACCTTGTCAGATATTAAAAAGAATAATAAAACAAAAAACAGTTGAAGACAGATAATGTGTTTATGTGAGGAAATGACGTGAATACCAGAAAACTGAAAAACAGGATTGCTAACTGGATGATGAATCTGTAAACAGCTCTTATTATTATTATGATACTATCTAATATGCCCGCCCGTTGGTGCGGAAAATTACATCCTTTTTTATCTTCTTCTTTGGTTATCAACGCGGATGTTGTCATGCAACAGTTCTTCATTTTTGTCGTGTAGGAAACCATACAGTTATTGGCCACCACTTCGGGATATTTTTTTTTAGGTAGGTCTATCTTTGACATCATTCGACACTCTGTGTATAGTATAATATTCGACACAACAACCCAGTAGCGGTTTCAACCCTGTCGGACGCTGGCGGAACCATGGCAGTTTTTGAAAGTTGTGTGCCTAGACCTATTTGAATATGTATGGCGAATTTTATGTACACGTGAAGGACATAGTAGCGCCAGGGCACTTATAGCTATCGAAAAACATCAATGAACCATCCATCTCCTAGTCATACCAGAATGTTCAACTTCCCATATAGCACTGTTTCTTGATTCAAGATTGAAATTCCCTTGATTTTGCCTTGTTAGGCTTGATGTGATCGACAAGTATATTTCAAGCTTGATTCAACCTTGATTTTTGCTAGATAAAATATACTTGAACTTAACAACTCAATTTCAAGCTTGATTATCTCTGGCCTAAACAAGGTACTTGTTTTCAGCTCGTTGACTTGATGTTTCAGCGCCAGAACAAGCTTGATCCAAAATGATTTTGCTATGTGGGTTATTATTACCTTTTTTTTAAGAATTGGCCTTATTTATTTATGACTTTTAGGGAACTCAGAGTCAAACCGAGAAAGGGGGGGGGGGGGGAAGGATGTTGGAAGTTAGTCAAGGAATAGTTTGTAGGTACCATCCCGGCATTTGCCTGTGGTGTGACTGACGAAATTATGGTAAGAAGATTGATTTCCTAAATATTATATTTTCCCTTCAAACCTTCAAGTGAGAACGATGGCTCAGTGGTAGAGCGCTCACCTCTGGTGCGTGAGGTCCTCTCTTGATTCGTGCCATGTGGGCAGATACCGTATATGTGGGTTTTTTTCGGGGTTCTCCCGTTTCCTTCCACTTTCTTCATTCTACCGATTCTCCCATCATCATCCATACGTATTGAGCCAAAGTTGCCTAAAGGCCTTAAATACAAATTCAAATTAAAAATAAGGAAGATCAGTTCCGTGTATATATTGATCTCCACTTAATCTTTACGGTGACATCAACTTTAGCCTTTTCAAGATTCACCTAATGGAATTTACATATGTAAACTGAAGAGAAAATTCAAGATTCCCCTTTCAAAATTTGCCTAATGCGAAATGCGAAGTTACAAAATGTGTTACAGGAAACATAAAATAAATTTAAACATAGCACAGCTCAAGTCACTAGTCACGCGTAAATGAAATGCAGCGAGACACTGCATCAACGTACTGTATTATGTCTATTTCTTGTGATTCAAGCCTTCTTTTGAGTTCTATAATACTTCGTTTTCTTTGGTTTAGCGACGTGCCCCATTTGGGGTTGTTACATTATCATTTCATTTTCCGCTTGTTCCTGTTTCAAAAGATCTATAAATCTGTATAGGTTCAAATGTGGATTCTCTGCTTTCTTATTAACTTTGGAGTACCATGCTTCAGTCCGATTTGTCGTCCTGTTTCCATTGTTATCGTACTGATTCCACAGTGAAATAGTGAATTGAAACAAATATACATTGACAGCAGTTAATGACTTGCACACATACAAAGGAACTATTCTGGAAAACCATTTGCCGTTTTAAAACCAAAACGAACATACTTATTCAGTTTGGTTCAGATTAATCTAGAAACATGAATTTGTGCAACAATAATTCTATTTACAAGTTTCAAATCCAGGATACAGATAGGTGTCTTTTATGTCTGAGATATAATACAGGGTTTGTCCTGAAAGTAATTGGACAGGCTGTGGTGTTTTGCGCATGCGCCTTCGGTGGGGAAATCTGTGGCTGGTGGTGGTGGTGGGTCTTAGCTAAGCATTGCAACCGGTTCCATTTGTCTACAAGCAGCTGGAGCGTGATGATCGTGGAATTAGTGAACCCCTGTACAAGTGACGTGTCGTGAAACAAATAGGACGTTCCATCGAACAACGATACGCAATTAAATTTTGCGTCAAACAAAGAAAATCCGGGACGGAGACTTTTGAAATGTTAAAGACAGTATTCGACAATGAGTGTTTGGAACGATCGATGATTTCTAACTGGCATAAATCCTTCAAGGAGGGAAGAGAAGAGGTTGAGGACGAGAGACGTTCATTCTGTTCCACGATTCGAAAGGAGTCGTCCACAAAGAGTTTGTTTCTCCTGGACAAACTATAAGTGCACCTTTTTACGTGGAAGTACTCAAATGACTTCGCCAACGAGTTAATCGCGTCAGGCCGGAAATTGCCGACAGCTGGATCCTCCACAATGACAACGCGTCGAGCCACACGGCCTTGGCGACCAGGGCGTTTCTGGCCAAGAAAAATATTCCAATCTTGCCACAGCCTGCGTACAGCCCAGACCTGTCTCCCTGCGACTTTTTTTTGTTCCCCCGGCTCAAGAGAGCTATGAAAGGAAGCCATTTTAAGACCGTTGAAGCCATTCAAGGTGCCACGACGATGTATCTTCCAAGTATCCCGGAAAAGTAGTTCTTGGGGGCATACGAGCAAGAGAAAAAAACGTTGGGAGCGCTGTGTGGCTTCAACAGAGACCTACTTTGTAGATTTTTAAATGTAATTGATGACATCTTTAATAAATTGTCTCTGCCAGTATCAATCCAATTACTCTGAGGACAAACCCTGTAGTTAGAGTTAATATGGAATTAATACTTTAGAAAAGTTAGGAAATATTTCTTTTCGAGGATAATGCGCCTCATTCTCGTCCAGCCATGTCTCAATCATATACTCATGGAAGTCTGGAGCCTGTGGGACGTCCGGTGCGTTTTCAATAGCATGAATGAAAACATCGCATACTCTGTCTTCTGGAACAAGGGGTAGTGCAGCAGCTCTTTTGATCCACTTCCTGACATGTTCATCTTCTCGATACAGTTGAACTAACCTTGAATCTTTCTCCAAATGCTCTGAGAATAGTGTAAGTAACATCCTTGGATTTTTGTGTTTGAAAAAAAAAAATTGAGACGCAGATGACTTTACAATATCGATTGTCACATTTTGTGGATTCTTTTGCAATTCTTTTCTTATTAATGACTTCCAGAATTATGGAGAACATACGACGGTACGTTGTTTCTCTTTTCGAAGGAAGAAGACAGTGAAGAAGTGGAAAATACTTTCCTAAATATTCACCATGTATTGTGTAAAACTGTGCGAAAATGTCTGTACCGAACACTTGAAAAGTTAAAAAAACAAAACAAAAAAAAAACTGAATGCTAATGATGCCGTAAAAAAAAGAAGAAAGGAGTAGAAATTTATATGTATAGTTCCAGATACAACGTTGGGCATTTTACTTTGAAACATGTAACATCAGAAAAACAAAATAGCATAAATAATATACAATAATAATAATAGTAATACAAAAGAAGTAGTTTCATGCTATATTTAGTGTTTTCATAATAGCTTCGTTACTTGACTCTGGAACTCTGGAGCTTTGGTAAGATGTGTAGGACAGGCCATAGTCCAACTATGTGAATAGTATTCTACTACAGGAGAAACCAAGGCGCCATCAAATTTTGAATTTCTGTACATCCGTATAGGATTTCTAACATTCGAATAGATTTTTTTTTCAACTGTAGCAATATGTCCACTAAAAGTAAGCTTGTAAAATTTTTGAATTTTAACTTTTTTTATTTATGGCCTTGAGGCATCTAAGGCTCAGTCGGGGTAGAGGAGGGGAAAGGATTCGGGAAGATGTCTGCCAGGACCTATGATGAAGGTGCCATCCCGACATTTGTCTCGTGTAACTGAGGAAAACATGTGGAAAACCCTCAGTCATGATGGTCGGCCTCTGGGATCGAACCCACGGCCTCCCGAAAGTATGCTTGTCAGCAAATATCACCAAGATCATTAAGTGCTTGTACATTTTGAACAATTATATTACCGATAATGTAATAAGATTTTTCTTGAGAGAAAATTTATAACAGTGTAATTTGTTTCAGTATACTTACAATAATCCTGTGTCTCTGGTCTTCATCATCAGCTAATACAAAGACTTTCTCATTGAGCGTTTTCTTCTAACGGCCATGTAATACCAAATCTCCTGCTACCAGAACTACCAACGTATGTGAGCTAAACCAAGCTCTTTAAAAAATTGAACTTTCGCCTAAGAAAATCAACTCTCTGTCATCATTTTGATTGACGTTTTCGTAGCTAGGAGGTATTAGGCGAATCTTGAATAGGCGAAACTTGAAGCCTCGATCTTTACTCATTCTACAGGAATTATATCCCTATCTTCCCATCCACAGACGGACACACGCATACACACACAGACGGACAAAAACGCAATGTGCATATGGGTATATAAAAAAAAAACATGTCATGAGTAAAAGTATTTATGCATACTACATACAAAGCAATAGCTTGATAGACTGTTAATTTCTCTCTATCATCTTGTCATACACTTAACACGAAGATGCAATTATATGGAGTTGATTATAAAGCATAAAAGACAGAATAGAAAAAAAATCCAAACTAAAATTAAAAAAAAAAAGCAGAACAGAGTTTGATCTTGGACAAATTACAAAGCATAAACACCAAATCAAGTGTTTTGTTTCGTTGCTACTACGAAAATGTCTTCTTAAAATGGCCAACCAGCTGTTTTAGTACAATTTACTTGTCAGAAATGTCTTGTAGTAAGTTCGGTAGGCACCTAGCTAGCGATTATTCGCTGTTTTTGTACCTTTGTCTCTTGGTAAACATTGGATATTTTTGACCTTGAATTCAACTGGATACGCTTCTGAATATTATTAAAAATAAAAGAAGTCGAAGATGGAAGGAATGGATCTCATGTTGACTATGGATCTGGGAAGAACGAAATTATGAAGTAATTAATATTTCTTTTTGCCTGAGACACATTTATATATACGATCTCTAATATGATATTCACAGAGTTTGGAGACTTCTTTGGAAGGACGTATCCTTCTTCTATCTTGTCCTTCTTATATTTATGTCCATCTTTAGATGGACGTAATCTTATTTTAACATTGCCCTCCTTTAGAAGGACGCGCCGTCTTTAACCCTCATTCTTTAGAAGAACGTCTCCTTCTTTTAACCTGTGTCCTTCTTTAAAATACCTGACCTCCTTTTAACCTTGTCCTTTCTTTAGAAGGACGTGTCTTTCTTTTAATCTGTGTCATTTTTAAAGGGTCATGACCTTCAAACCTGTCCTTCTTTACAAGGGCGTGTCATTTTAACCTGTGTGCTTCTTTTAAAAAAACTGACCTCCTTTTAACCGTGTCCTTCTTTAGAAGGACATGTTTTCTTTTAACCTGCCATTCTTTAAAAGGGCTGACCTCCATTTACCTTTGTCCTTTTGAAGGACCTGTCTTTCTTTAAACCTCTGTTCTTTAAAAAAACCTGTTTTTACCAGTCATTCCTTAGAAAAGGTGCCCTTCTTTTAAGCTGTACCCTTCTTCAAAATGACGTGAACTATTAACCTTGTCCTTCTTTGCAAGGACGTGGGTTTTTAATTCGTGTCCTTCATTATTCTCGAAAAATTAAAATGACCTTCTTGTGAAATGGGGTGGGGTTTGAAATTGTGATTTAGGACAGGTCACTCTAGAAAATGGAGTTATCGAAGAATGTGTGTAAGTGCACATTTGTATATATTTTCCTGTTTAAAAACTGACAACCCGATTCATTTAGATCATTGTGATTCTCAACCCCTTCCTCCAAACATGCAGCTAGTGAAGACTTTTTTTTTTTTTTAAAAAAAAAGCTTTCTTTTTATGTTTGTGAGGATTTTTTCAGGTGGCAATTGGAGGTACTACCCACAGAGCATGCATGATAAATCCCTCCCACGAAAAGTTGTCAAGAACAAGCATGCCTTATAGAACTTAGCCTTCATACCCACGAAGAGACAAAAATATTCCATTTACTAGACCTACTAGTAGAACGAGATCTACTACTGGCAGCTTCTAAGAACGGGATCTAATACAAGGTAACTAAAAAGATTCTTGTCTCCTTTGACGTCGTATAGAAATACGTCATACTGAAACGGAAATAAGTGCCTCAGGCGCTGGAAAAGCATTTGGGGTGAGAGTGGGAACATTGACTGTGACCAAGACAGGCGCTTTGTGTATTCGCAGCAGTCATAGCTCAAGCTGTGGCCAAGGCAAATGCTGGTACCGAAGCAGCTTGTTCGAGTTATCTACTTTATGACTTAAAGGTGGGTTTGTTCGCAATCAAATCAAGTCGCCGAATACCCCAAACCTTTGGAGGTAATACCATCGCAAGACATCGGTTCGAGAAATTCAGGTCGGGATATTTGTCCCTCTATTGATCCCCGCAGTTCACGCCTACAGGCTGTGGGTGGTGGGCCCTGAAGACGGCCATAGAGCAGGCCAGCAGCACAAAACATGGTAATTAAGCTTACCGAACGCTTCCAGCTTTCTGACGAAATAGACTTCACCTGCCCTGCATAGAGAAAAAGTACAAGTTGAGCCAGTAAGAAACCCACACACTGTCAGAAGTCAACAAGGACGAACAAGTGATACAGCCTGTTTGTCGTTGTTTTCTCGGCACCACAACTTACCCATATTCGATAGGGTGTTCTCCAGTAACGAAAAGTGGGTTCTGTATGAGACTACCAAGCTGCCGTCCAAAGGCAAAAAGCCGTATCTGCAAATTTGACCAAAATTGAATTCATATGTTCTACTTGGTGTTAATAACCCAATTTGTAGAATTTTGCAGATAGTGCTTTTTGCCTAAGCACAGCAGACCTTTGTCCAAAGGCAGAAAGCCGTGTTCGCAATGTTTGACCGAAATTGACTTCATGGGGCCTACCTTTTATTAAACAACTCTATTTCGGTCGAATATGCAGATACGGACTTTTGCCTTTGGACGGCAACAAGCATGTCAGATATTGGTTTTCATATCGGGATCCTGTGCCTCACACCACATGACCACCCACGCATGATCATGGTCTGTATCTGGTGGACTAGTGGCCAAACCATCAATGAGGATCTGTACTCGGAGCAGTTGAAAGTGTGCAACAGCCACTGCAGCAGAAGAAACCAGTTTTGATGAATCGCAAGGATGTACGTACTGTTTCTTGCCGATAATCCCAGGTGGCATGTCGCGCGAGTGTCCAGGGATACCATACAGCGACTTTGCTGGAAGACACTGTGCCATCCGTCGTACTCCCCGGACCATCAGCAGATTATCACATCTTGCATTCCCTAGACAAGCATCTTCGTGAGAGATCTTTCGCCAATAATCCAGACTTGCTGTAGGGAATCAAGATCTTCTTTGAGTTCAAGACTAGGGCATTGCGCAGGTGCAGGAATGTTGACAAAAGGTTCTGGATACTGATGGGGCTTATTTTCAGGACTAATGGGAAGTGACATTTTCTGTACATCTTTCTGTTATCTATGAAAAACGGCAAGAACTCTTTTAGTTAACTTGTACTATTAAAGCTGTTTCTAAGAATGAAGACTTACAACTAGTAGCGTAGTTTATGAAGACAAAACTACTATTTGTATAGTAAGAACGGGATCTACTTCTATCTTGTCAGGATGTGAGGATATGAGACCTTCTATTAATATGAGATTCACATTCTGGTTAGAATTCGAGGCATATTCTAGGTTCGTACACTGCCATATGATACCACTGGTCACTAAAATAGTTCTTTTGGGCCTTTCCACCATTTTCTCTCTTCTTTGCTGGAGCTGAGTTTCCTGACTTCACCATAACCATCAGCATTTGCAGTAAAATGATGTGGATAATTCTCTATACAACTTTTCGCACATCTTTAATTAGCTTGCAGAATATCGTCAACAATGTTGATAGTTTTCAACACTACATACAAATACTCAATCTAAGTGTGGAATTCACCGTTGTTTTTCCAGCTAAAGAAAATATATTTTGTAATCGTCTCTATGTGAGTTATAGTTAGCAGTGGAAAGGGAGGGGGAAGCAATTTCTGTACATCAATTTATGGAACAGAAGGGGGCCGAGAGGGGAATTCGTATTTGTAATTATTCCTCTGGGCACTCTTTCGTCTATGTATAGTGCATGGGTGCTTTCACTTCAAATCTTTCCCCCTGCACTACATGCACACACAGAATCTCCCCCTCCCATCCCTCTCTCTATCTCTTGAAAGCATTATAGACAATACTCATATTTATGGCCAATACGACAATGTCCACAATATATTCCAGTGCAACAGAAACTGTCAAGTGGAAATTTATTAACCCCAGTTACTCGAGGGTCCAATCATCCTTCCTGGCGATTTCGCTGCTTCTTTTTCGGACTCTTTTCTCAACCCCCCCCCGTCTGTATTCTCTCTCTCGTTTCTTTTTGCTGTTTCTGTCGGACATGAGATTTGCATTGGTAGCGCGTGCGCACACACAAAACGAACAGCTGTACATGAGGACTGCTTGTCGTTTGTTTCAAATTTAAGGATCAATGGAGGGTTAAGGGTTTATTTCCGGATGCACACACCCTCTTTCCGAATGGTTTGGGGAAGATTTTTTTTAAGCACTTGTAGATCTTCAGCTTTCTTCACGTCCTAATTTTAATACATATTCAATGGCTCATTTGCTAAATTTCTTTTGGTATCTTAAACGTATAGCAACCTTCGTTAGATTAGTGGTGACGCTCATCTCTTTGTAATCAAAGGTTCCATCCATTGTGGATATATTGCATACAGTGGTTTGTAATTTAACGTAACCTTCATCAAATGAAAGGTGATGGGACTAATAGCAAAGGGAGAGTCAGTTCTTCTTACACCTTCATCCAGGCAGAATGCTCATTACCATCATCGTCAAAGTCAAGCTGAGGCTTGTAGTGCAGTCCTGTTCTCCAGTTGTCTTAAAAGCAAGATGGCATGTGTTTTCGTGTTGAGTGGCTATTCTAGACTGCCTGTGAATAGATACAGTAAAACAGCAGTGGACTCTCAAGGTAGATCTGTGGATAAGTAGTCAACACGTCGAGCTACCAACGAGGACTTCAGAACGTTCCTACTTTGAACCCCACAGCAGCCACTGGGATTATTTACTGTTGGATAATTAATACTGTATATCATAATGAAAGCAACGGACAAAATGCAGCTAAATGTAATTATATACCAATAGACAGCAACCATGCTCTGTTTTGGCCAAATGAACCCGTTTCTTCATCGTCCGCTTCTTAATTGCAACTTGTTTCTTCTCAATCATTATTCAACGTCGAATAAACCGTTGATACATTTACAACGTTTCCGTACTAACGTTTAATTCACGTATTTTCAACGTATGTGTGCTACTAGGCAAGGTATGAGAGTCCTTCAAATGACCCTACATGAAGTATTTCTATATGTTTAGCATAATAACGTTATCAGGACCTTCAAGAGTTTTGCAACAAAAGAAAATACATTTTTGTTCAAACACGTGTCAAAAGTCACTTCATTGATCATCATAAAATAAGATGGGTAGAAATTAGTGTGGTTGGACCAGGAACGGTGAATGAATACATTGTCTACAGTTCATAACATTATTTTTTTAAAAACAAATTCTGAGTTTATTTTAACGTGGGGAACAGTAGGGACGTGTTAAAGAATCTTGCATATTTTTACGGATAAGGTTCATATTTTCAAAGAGACGAGCACAAAAGTCAAAAGGCGGGATTGATTGTTATTTAATAAAATTATTAATACACTCATAAATATTTAGACCAATTTCTTTGAATCTGTCATGAATCGCGAATTTGTTTTACTGGTGTAGGTAAATTTTCCTGCAAATAGGCATTTACTGATAGTGGAAAATAATGTAAATTGATGCCGATGTTATCTCCCCATCTAGTTTCTTGTTTGGGAGTAACACATTCATATATTATTAATTTAAAACTTTTAGGATTATGTATTTATTTTCGATATTATAATGTGATTACGGCAGACATAATGAATTCATAGTTATTTGTTGTTCATTTTTAAACACCAGGGAGTTTAAGACTTTCCCAAAGAAGTTAATTTAATTATTATAGTTAGCCTATATTAATTAGCAAGAATTTAAAAGTTTCATAAATACCTTTTCTTGCGAATTTCCGGCTAACTGAATATCACCCACGCCCAAAGGGGGATTTATTATATATGTTATAAATTTTCAATTCATTGATAAATGGTAAATTTAACCATTTTATTGGTTTAAATAAAAAGGCTTAATTAACTCTAGTCATCTTGTATTTCGCTGTATTCTAACTTGTTTCTTTTCTTTCGCATGTACTTACTCATACCGTATTTTCTTTGCGAATCCAGTATAGAACTCTTATCGTCCATTATCCATCTGTCTCTCTATCTATGTGACCTGACCGAATGCCGGAATTGTGCCTTAAGAAAGTCCCGGGTCAATACCTTTTCCATCCTCTACCTCACCTATCCTGGCCTGAGTCAAAGATGACAGAGGACCATAAATAAATTCGAATCTAAATTTAAAATGTCATCTGCTCATCTCCACTTTATCTTCCTTGCAATATTGATCACGTTTTCTACTTTTGTTTGAGACATTTACCTTCTTGTCCCTTGTAGTTATTCCCAGCATGCATCTCTCCACTGCTCTTTGTGTAACTCTTAATCTTTGAGTCGCTCGTGTTGTTTCCTATTTTGCTATCATATATTGATTTAACCAGTGTTCGATTTGTGTAATTTCCAGAGAGGGGGAAGAATTACTGAGATATGTATTATACGGTATTTTGGGATCGTCCACATCCCAGGCTAGAGGTATATATCTACAAAAAGAACCAGAAAGAGTTTTGTCGAGAGGGGAATAATCCCAATCATCCCCCGCTACAAATCGAACACTGGATTCAACTAATGAAAACGTCTCCAATGACTTTTGGTGACCCCGACATGGATGACCCGGGGACGGTTACCTGGTTGGAAATTTGTGCTGATTGACCCGGTTTTGACTCGAATGACCCTACTGGATCGGTAACCCGGTTTTGAACAAAATGAGGAAATTGACTTGTGACCCGGTGATGGAATCTTGACGCAATTGACCCGGTCTTATTTCTGTCGCTTGAATAGATCAGTATTGTTATTTGTACAGTTCCTTGAGAAGTGAACTCATGTATCCTAAATTACATGTAATTATCTATGTACTTTATGCCTAAAAATTGTAGCCTTCCGAGGGGGACTATTTACACGCATTTGGCAAAAAAAATTTCGGGAATATGGGACTATTTCTTACTATTTTGAGAAAGTTTTCAGGGTCATATTTTGCTCGTACTTTTAGGGGTAATACCACCGGCCCTTGTCACTCGTGAAAGAAAAAAAATCCCTTTCGGCAGGCCTACAGGCTGAGGTAGATCTCGAAGTTTTTTTTTTTTTTAAATGCAAATATCTCCTTATATGAACGCTATCAAGAAACTAGTTATTGATTTATAGATTAATCATCAAGAGTTTTTCAGCAATACCCCACAAGACATGGTTTTAAAAATTTCGAATTTCCACCCCCACCCCCCACTCGTACCCCCACAACCCCTGAATCGTTGGTGTCACAGTAAACTTCATAAGGAGTACTATAATTTATGCAGACAAAATTTCCCTCTAAACTCCATAGGGGCTGA
>JAGDQP010015914.1:0-15351 GCA_022664845.1 Lepisma saccharinum | reverse complement strand
TCAACCTCCTCCCCCGACCACCCCCTTTGGCCGATTTTTTTCATTAACGAACTTAGCCGAGCTATTAAGCCTAGAAACAACATCATAAAATTTGGTTCAAATATCTTCAAAACTGAAGAAAGAATTTTCAGGGATTAAGTGGGGGCAACATAGGATTGTCAGAAGTGTGAAGGAAGAACGGACAGTTTTAACCACAGTCAGCACACATATTCTACTTCAAAGGAACAGAAAATGGGAAACCGATAGGCTTATAATAAATGAGTATCAGAATACGCAGATCACAGAGTTTTAGATGCTAGTATAGAACATGAGATCCGAACCAGGCTTCCTTGTGAATCTAAGGCAGCGTGTGGATGTACAGATCAACATGCCCATTGCTATGCGTCGTTTCACCATCATGTAAGAATAAGAATAAAGACTACTTTCCTTTTTTTGTTATGCGTATTTTTTCTTCTTTATCACTTTGACCATGGCTGCACTATTAAATGTATATTTCTTAATAAGTGTAATAAGTCGCCTTAGAGAAACGTATACAAAGCGAAATCTATGTCATAGTTGAAAACACTTCACATTAACGCCCTATTAACGAAATTAAATGTTTGTTGAAATATAGTTTCAAATTCAATCAGTTTTCAATATGCAAATGAGAACATGAAAAATGTAGCTAATTTCATTGTATTTGCTTTTAATTATAATGTTTAAACAATTAAATTAGAAATACAAGTATCAAACGAAATGTATAACATAGTATAAAAGAAAGTTGAAAACACGTCACGTTAACGCCCTATCAACGAAATTCTATCTTCGTTGAAATATAGTTTAAAACTCGGTTTTCAACGTGCACATGAGAACATAAAAATTAGTTTCTGCCATTCAATTACTTTATATTTTTTTTTATATAGGCCTATATAATATTAGTAAGAAACACATTAAACAAAATCCACACATTAGTTGAAAATAACATATTGAATACACGAATAACTTCTTATCAACGCAATGACGTCTTTGTTGAAATACTGTGTAAAAATGAACGTAATTTTTTCAACCATAACCGTTAATCAACGAAATGAACCTAAAATCAACGTTGAAACACGTATGTGTGCTACTGGGGTTAAGCATATTTGGTATTACAGAAGAAAATGCCAAGCACTGAGATAAGAAACCTGCACATTAATTTAAAGTTTATTACAATCTATTTATCGAGCGGCCGTAGCTCAGTTGGTAGAGCATTGGCTTTGCAATCAAAAGATCATGCGTTCGCGTCTAGCCAATTCTAACTGAGATTTCCTTGGTTTTCCTCAATCGCATCAGTTAAATGCCGGGATGGTATCTTGAGTATGGCCAGAGTAAATTCCTCCCATGTTCGAAATGTAATACAAAATAACAACATATAATAATCTTGAATAGTGCATATGAAATATGATCCAAGCTGAACGTTTAAAATAGGACAACCATTATGCAATTTGACAAATTTATAGGTTCAAGTCTTGATAATGATATATTTGGCTGCAACAATACAAGATTTGCTTGTAACATATAGATCATTTGGTTATGTAATACAACTTTCATGGTGACACTTAGAACATATAACACACTGTACCATCAGAACATCACAAGTATTGTACCCAAGTCTCCTGATCAGTTTCGTGGTAGAACCGTCCTCTACAAACATGACAAGAATTCTGTACTGCTTTTACCGAAACTTCGTCTACAACTGAAACAAAAAAAAAAAACTTTTATTTCATCTGGAAACAGTTTCTTCGTGGAGATCTGTTTAGCACCTAATTTTTAGTATTTCCTCGAAACTTTTCCTCTGGATTTCTATCCCAGAATATTCTTCATATTTGAAGGAGATGTCAGTACTAAACTTCCTTCTTTTTTGGATGCCCTTCGTGCAAGGAAGTTCATTTTATGGTGAGGATTTGTACTAAGATTTTGATCCTTATAGTATTCGTTTCTTCCTAACGGTTCTGATTTTGTACCGCCCTCTCTTCACGCCTTTTTTCACTTCCATTTCTAAATGAAGATGTTTTAACTCCAGTGCTGTATCTTTACTTTGATTGTAGCCAATGTTTGATAGACGTGTAGATGGACGGGTCTCTTCAAATTATGCTGAGATGATGATGATTTCTGTAGTGTTTCATTGTGAACAATTAAAGGGATATATGCACCCTTACATGAAATTACTCAAGAAATTATGCAAATGAAAGTATTCCACATAATTTTATGTCGCAACTACCCCAAAATATGATGTCAAAAATACCGAACATTGGAAATATATTTAATTCTAGGAATTTCCCTACTGGCAGGAGGCGATTAAACTACATTTGCACATGTCACTTGAAATTTATATTACAAATCTTGACATGATTGTTTGTGCCATAAAACCAACAAGTGGATTTGTCGTTTTGTACGAGGACATTGCAATATGTAAGTCTGGATATTTATTAAGATGAGACGTCACTTTGTGAAACAAGTACAGCGTGAAGACATGTTTAAAGGGTAGGTTCTGATAGTGTGTCGTATATAACAGGACAAGCATGAAACAAACGGTAGTGCGAATATTATATCCGCCCCACTAAGAAATTGCACCACAGAGAAGTTGTCTTGGCGGCACACACACAGAGACATATATATATATATATATATATATATATTTTCAAACTCTCTTAGATTATGGAATAAGCAGATTCAACGCTAGTGACAAGTGACAACCATGTTAGCAGGAGTGTCTACAGAGCTCTGTCTATCCTGAAGAAGAAGTGTTTTTAATCAGCACCAGCTGTCAACGCACGACACTAGCGATGTTCATCAATACGATGGATGTTTGGCTTCTTGAAATCATCTTACTTACTTAGGGTCAGGTCTACAATCGATGGATAAGCTTCTGGCCAGGACTAAGTTGAGGTCAAGTCTCATTTTCCGTAGGGCCTACTCTCATTGGCCAAAACATGACTTGGCCTCAACTTAGCAATGTCCAGAAGCTTATCCGTCGATTATAGAACATACCCTTAGTGTTATACTTTCCTTTCACTCGGACCACATTCCTAGTCCTTTTCTTCTATGAATCTCCGTCGGTTTCACTTTCCTTGACAAGACGATCGTAGTACAGAATGCTGCTTCAACTCGGTGGCCGTTATCATCGTACTGTGTCTTCTATTTCGCCCATTTTGCACGCTCGCAAGGACCTGCTCCAAAGATGTCTCTTCGTACTGGGGTAACTTCGTCAGGTTGCTTCCAATCCTGTACTAACCCCATAAGGTACACAATTCGTACGTAAGGAACAAAAGTGACGACACCCCTTTGTTCCACTGAAAGAACAAAATTTTATAGCAGGAGATCGTGATATCGCAAACATAATTGAAGCAGTAGGATCGATTTTTATTAATCAAATACCATCGAAACTCGTTCGATCGGTATAAAATTCGTCTACCTGTCTGACCATTGGGTACTTTTTGATATTTTTAGAAAACACTGTTTTCAGCACTGGCGGAAAGGCTAATCGTTGGCTCATAGGCACTCATCGTCAGGCACTTATTAAGAAGATGGCTTCAGGACATCTAGGTATTTTGGGACCGTCCAAGGTGTATCTAGGTATGAAATTTCTCTAATACAGAGGGTAAGGTATCCCCTGTGCGATGCACACGCGTTATGAACGATGCATGTAGGATGTTGATGTAGCGCTCCACATACTCTTGTCCTACGGCTCGTGAGGTGGGGTGATTAGTCTCACGCTCGACTGCCTTTACCTCCCAAGGTGCTGAGGAATACCAAGAACATTCTGGTACTCAATTTAATAGGAGGCGTTTTGAGCTTCAAAGCTAACAGCCATGGGAACAGTGATGGAAACTTTTCAGCGTCCTGACCGGGATTTGAACCAGGGCCGCCTGATTCGTAGCTAGGGCGACGGTCTACAACCACGGGCCCTCACTAAGTACCTCACTGAAGGGATATATTCTATTTTATAGTCGAATTAAACTTTAACTGTTTCTACCTGTAAGTCTCAGTAATTTAGAAAATTTCGATACAGCAGTTGCAAAATAGATTGAGAAAACATTAGTTATGTTCTGTACGAAGGGTGCTGTGTTTTTAATTCACTTCATTTAAAAAGCCGAAATGGGGATGAGGGCTATTTCTGTCTGTCGGTATTGTTGGCTGGTATTTATTATTAAACTGAGGGGTTGGATGTTCGACTTTGCCGATTGATGAAGGGGGCGTGAACTGGAACGTATGTCAGCGAGGCAGGTTGCGGGAAACAAGGCGCGGGAAAAGGGAGGAGGAGAAAAAAAAATAAAGTGTCGTGGGGACGGGAGGAGGTAACTCCCTCGTTATCATGACGCAGTCCAGATACTCGTTTTGCCGTTTCAATTCAAACTGCTTCTCTCTTTTTTTAGACTCCCTACTACTGCGTTTAATTATAGACTGAAAGTGCTTTTCATTTGGCATTACTTCGCGTTGGGAAAATATCTGCAAATCAAGTCTTTTACTACCATTTCTCTCTCTCTCTCTCTTTCTCTTTTATCTCTCTCTCTCTCTTTATCTCTCATTCTCTCTCACACTCACGCACTCTCTCACACACAAAGCACTACCTATCGTTCTCCTTTGCCTTTGAGCATCTATATTAGGGGTTATTACTATTAGTGCCTGCCCGAAGGCAATAACTTGAAGGTACCTGGAAAAGGTGAACAAATAATGGTTTGTCATTGCTTCCAATCGGATGCAGATGATAAAAGATGGACCTACAGTTCTTAGTGCGAATACTGAACTACTATATTCAATGTGTTTCCCACCTGGAAATGAACCCCCAGCCCCTTGATTATAGCACAGCAAACACAATTATTCATCCACCGAAGTGCAGAAGATCCAGGAATCCTCACCACCACCATTTTGATTTCATATGCAGGAAAATATACTGCATATTCGTTGAATATATCTGGAGTAATTTTTAGAAAATATTGCTGGCATATGAGCTACCGATTATTCGGATTTATCAGACATGTTCGTAGCATACCTGTGCTGAATGAGGATGTCCACTTCAGGTCCTAGATAAACCAGTTGATCTCTGCTGGCGTTGAAAACCTCTAATAAGGCGTGGAGATATTTTTCTTTTGCAGTACTGATAACAATTACATATTAATATGTTTACACAAAAAGTTTATAATTTTATATGCATACATAGTTAGCCTATACACATTAGAGAGACACACAGATACGATCTCTGTTCCGTTACTGATTATACCGACTGTCTCTCAGTTTCAATAGGTGATTGCCTAAATTCCACGTTGACAAAGACCTTTCCCTTCCTCAGAAAGAGTACTCGCCTAGCATGTCATGTTTCAGACACGTCACAAGCTTAGGCCATAACCGACTGTGTGGTCAATTTATATCAAGTTGAATATTTTTTTATGCACTCACATTCGTTTAATCCACTGAGTCTCAATCGCGAGTAGTTTCCATCTCAACCCACCATTCTGACATGTTTTTCCATAGTCTCACCAGACTAATGCCGGGATGGTGCCTCAATTAATAATCCCTGCCCGAAGATTGATGGCCGAGTAACGTGATACTTCAGACACGAGAAGCTTATGCCAAAAGTTAAATTCAGCCAACAATAACTAAATTTTAAAAAATGTTAATAGAAAGAGATTACTGGAAGGTCCTGAGATGAGCACATGGTCAAGAGTCCACCTGGTCGTTTATACCATGTAATGTGGAGGCAATTCTGGCAGTTTGTAACACAACTTAATGGAGCTCTCCATAATCCATAATCGACCACAATGTCCGCGGTAGTTCAGTGGATCACCTTTGGTTCGTGAGGGGTTCGTTTCATGTGGGCTTTGTGGTGGACCCACTTTCGTCATTCCACCATCCATCACCATCTCGGCATGAGCCGAAGCTGCTGAAGGGTCTTAATAAAATTCAATTCAACCACAATAACTTGATGTTTGTGCGTCACTTATTCATATTAGTTTCAACTATCGAGTCATTGAGGAGAAGCTGGTTGGTCTGTATACCTAAACGGAAGGGAAGTCCAAACGGATCCAGATCCACATATTGGATCCACGGGTATCCGGACCTCGAAACGAAAGTCATAAGAAATAATATGTTTTCTGTCTGGCCGAAAAATACACAATTTTCACTCTGATTATTAAAAGTCAGAAACAGGGCTTTGGAGATACAGAAAGTGATTTTCAGAGCGAACCGTCCAACTGCTTGCGGCGACAAATCACCTGGAGGAGAGGGGCGGCAAATATGATGATAAATTACGGTTGCGCCCCCCTCCCAATTAATTAATTATCTACTTTTTCCCCTTCAAAGTAAAAAGAAATCTGAGCACACGTTTGGGGAACTAATTTCATTAAAAAAAAAAAAAGAATTATAATATTTTAAAGGAAATAGTACTTGTATCACAATGCGAGAGAGGGCGCCGCGAGAACTTACCCGGGTGCAATTTTCTTCTTGTCTCTTCCCTGGTCAATTTCAATCACAACTTGTTACGAATAACGAACAGCAATGTCCACGCACATCACGTTAAAACATGCAGAGTACACAAAAAAGAACAGTTGCTGCTGACCCAGGAGGATGTAAAAGAAAAGAAGACGGTAAGAAATGACAGAATATATGAAGAAGAATTAGAAATTGACATGCAAAAGATTCCTGGCAATAAATGGCGTGAGAAATTTTCCGACATAACACAGTACTAAAGTTTCATCGTTTATAAACAAATAAATAAAAAAGAAAATATAGCGAATGACAAGAAGAGGAATAAGAGAAAACAAGGTTGAGAAGAAAAAGAAAAGAAAATGCAAAAGAACAGACAAAACAAACAGAATGGAAGACAAGTCAGGAGAGCAGAGTGGTTTTTGGCACGTTGCCCATTCAATGTATCCAAGCGCCATCAAATTGAAAACTGTTCCGTTGTATGTATTTGACTGTTGTGTATGTATGTATGTGAGTGTAGGTAGTTGCTCATGTTCGTCTCCTTGCTAATGGATTCCACTGCCTTTTACACCTGTTTTCCAGCCAGATTGACAATTTCTAATACGAAAAGTTTGTTCATTGCTTAGAAGTTAACAGATAAAGCTTCTTTCTTGCCTTCTGGCCACTGACCCTCTCGTCGTCAAGAAGACTTCCTTTTTTTTTCTTTTTCTTCTTTAAGGGAAAGAAAGTTTTTACTAAACTAGCACAAAACATTTGCTATTGTTTTGTTTATTCCTTCGTGTTGAGTCTGTGGTTTGCTCCGTTTAACTACCAAGAAAAAGGTCGACCGATTGAGGCAGTCGTTTGGTCTGAGGCGTTAGGCCAGTGTTTTTAAGATATCGGGTTCAAATCCTGTCTGGGGCGCGGATGAGCCATACAAAATAGAGTTTACGAAAGTTTTTACGAGAAAATGGTTAAGAAAAATGTACGTATATTTACTTTTATGTAACGTTTGATGTAGTGTTGCTACGAGACGAGACATGCTTCTTGGAATTCGAGACGAGGCGAGACATACTACTTGTCTCGTCTTGTTTTCGAGACGAGACGAATCGTGAAACGTCTCGTCTTCTCTCGTCTCGTGTCTCGAAAAATGTAAACAGAGTTATGATGTTAGAATTCCCATTTTCCAATTAATTCAAGTTTAATTATTTCATTTTGTGATAGTGCTCCAGATTCAAGTACAATGTTAAAATATTGATCGAGATATCTTTGTATAAAAATCCTATGTTACAGAAACACACTCCACAAGTTCTCTTAATGGAAGTGTCAGTAATTAAGCATTGTGTCATGGTCTTCCTCGTACCGAACAAAGACAGAAACGCGTCCGCCTTTATCGGTACTGAGTTTCGAAAGGCTGCTGGGTTTGACATTTTTTTTATTGCTTTGTGATGTTATTGGAATGAAAAATGCAGTTCAGGATCGAGGAGCCTTAGACCTTTAACGGCAGGGAAATATTATCTTGTAATGATTTGTTCTTGATTTGTTTTGAATTATTTTTCTAAAGGCCTTTAGGCAAATTTGGCTCAGGCCGAATGGATGATGATGGCAGAATTAGTGGAATGAAGAAAGTGGGAGGATACGAGAGAACACCGAGAAAATACACACACTCAATGTTCGTCCACCACAAAGCTCACACGGCACTAATCGGGATCGAACCGACGACCACACGCACAAGAGGTGAGTGCTCTACGACTAAGCTACCGCGGTACATCCTTATCTTGTGTAGTCTGGGTAATATAACTTTTTGTATCTTGATCAGCATGGTACAATCTCCTACATTTTACCTTTGTTGGCATGATATGCTGCAATATTTTACGAGACAGGACGAGACAAGCGAGACGAGACATTATTTGCACGAGATGAGACACTATTTGCACGAGACGAGACAGTCTAAAGTTTCGTTTCGTGCCAACACTATTTTGGGTGTTCTAATGTCAAAGTAAAGTTCGGTAATCAGGGGCTGTTTAACATTTTTGCCGTCCCAGACATGAAAAAAAAATGCGCCCTCAACATACCTACCATGTTTGCATATTGCATGTCATACCTCTTTGACTCCTAATGTTTACAAATGTTCTTCCCTCTATGTTAACCCATTCGCCCAAACCACGCTTTGTTTATAATTTGAAAACATTTTGAGAAATTACCTCATACTTAGGTATTCAACTATTACAGCAAGACAATTATATCTCTCTTTAACTTCATCCATTTTTAGATACACAATAACGGGGTTTCCCGTATTAGGGCGGACATAAACCAAGGTATCGCCCATAGAATTCACTCTATCTATCCAGTCTGTTTATATTCAAATATAATAAATACTAAATGAGATGAGTAAGTGCGTCCACAGACAAACTGTCCTTTGTTTTATGTGTAAAATTTGAATAGGTGTGAAAAAAATACAGAAATGTGACTACGCAATAAGTAGGGTACTTATTACTCATTAGACTATTAAAATAGGATAAATTAGGTAAATTGGAGTAATAATCAGTAAATAAAAAGTATAAATGATGGAAATAAAATAATAATAATAATCCGGGAATAAAGAGTCAAATTCGGTAAAAGAAGTGAAGATGGTAAGGGAAGAAATATCGATTAGGACAGCAAGGGGAGGTACATGTTAGTATGAAAACTATGGAAAGTGTAATATTGAAAAAAAAATGTCA
Source organism: Lepisma saccharinum (assembly GCA_022664845.1). Taxonomy (NCBI): domain Eukaryota; kingdom Metazoa; phylum Arthropoda; class Insecta; order Zygentoma; family Lepismatidae; genus Lepisma; species Lepisma saccharinum. Next base: position 6,208 of record JAGDQP010015914.1, on the reverse strand, counting down.
AAATATGTAAATTGTATATACAAGGGTGTATCGAAAAGTTCCCAGACTCGCTCTGTAGGGCGCCAACAGATGTCCGCACAGGGTTGAGCTCGCAGCTAGAGTGAGTTGTGTAATCTTGATAAGCCAGTGTGACAAGTGACATCGTTTTGTTGACATCAGGAGTGGTGTTTTGTTATCACGTGAGTGCCGTAGTTTGCCATTACATCATGGGCAGATAAGTGGAACAACGAGCCAACGTAAAATTTTGCGTTAAACTGGGTAAATCGGCCATATAGACATTCAACATGCTTCGTCAAGCTTACGACGATGTTACGAGTGGCGCAAGTGCTTCAAAAGCTAAAGAGCGTCCCTTGAAGACGACGAACGATCTGGATGACATTCCACGAGCATCACCTCCGAGGATGTGCAACGAATTCCGGGAACTTGTGTGTGCGGATCATTGGAGGACGATCAACGACATTGCTGACATTGTTAGTGTGTCATACGGGTCAGTGCAGACAATCCTAGCGTCGGAACTGAACATGCGTCGTGTCGCTGCCAAGTTTATCCTTCAAATGCTGAACCCTGAGCAGAAGGAACATCGGGTCGTAGTGTGTGAATGTCACTATGGCTAATTTGTCCAGTTTAACGCAAAATTTCACGTTGGCTTGTTGTTCCAGCTTTATGCCCATGATGTAATCACAGACTACCACACACACGTGACCACAAAATCACCACTATAAGAACTCCCGATGTTAACACAGCTTTATCACTTGGCACACTACCTTATCAATATTGCAGATCACTCTCCCTGCAACCGCAGTCCTATACTGCTATCTGCTGGTGCGCTACAGAGCTAATCCGACAGTTTTATACAGCATTGTATGTACGCATGTAAGAAAATTTGCATGTCTTGAGTAATCATAAAGTGTAAGCGTAGATGCAAATGATAAAAATGTTCAAGGCACTGTTTCACTCTACACACTTCACTAGATCTTCATTCTTCATAAAGACCATCCAAGATGACCAGAATTCATGTACGTCTTACCACATCAGCGATTTACCACTCGCTATCCGTAATAGATTCCTTTAACAATCCATTTAGCGTTTGTCTTCAATCAAGTACACGTCGTACGTACAAGTCAACAGCAATTGTTGCAAGGAATTGAGTAACTACACCTTTCGAATTACAAAGTTCCACAAAATATTTTAAAAAATGCTTTACATTCTCTCAAAGGAAGACTCGCCTGGTGACAGAGCCCGATTTTGATGGAAATTCGTATGTAGGTACAGTGCCTAGGTAAGCCTTCACAGCCAAAATTATAGGTGCTGCCGTCAACAAACAACGACAGGGGGAGCCCGAGAAAGATGGAACGTAGAGAGCAAGTAAATCGAATACAGAGCACGAAAAACGTCTTTTTTGTTATAAACTGTTACATACGATTGAAAGCAAATGACTATTAATGAATACTGATAGATGCTGGATGGTATGACGACAATGACCGCCATCTTGAAAGCGGACATCTTGGCTTCATTTGTTTCAATAGCTAGTGGGTCATTTTACATATTAATCTGTCCTGGAATGTTCCAAGAACCTCAATGGTGAAGATAGTTTTGACATAACTCTAATCCTATACGGCAAAATGACACGTGAAATTGACCTGGAGAATGTGTGAGTTGAATGATGAAAAAAACATTTTTGTTGAAACAGTTGAAGGAACGAAAACTAAACAGCTATACAAGAGGTACTGTTATGATGGGAAATATAATTCCCCATGGTCGCAACATGAAGTGCACTATAAAGTGTTAAATGCACTAACGGAAGATGTCCCAATTTCAAGATGGCGTAATGTTTGGTGAAAGTGACATTCTCCAGGTCAATTTCACGTGGCATTTTGCCGTACAGGATTAGATTTATACCAAAAGTGACTTCGTCATTGCATTTCTTGGAACATTCCAGCATAGACTGATATATCACATGACCCTTTTACTATTTTAAAAACATAGAAGCATAGTCAAGATGGCTACTTTCAAAATGGCGGTCATTGTCTTCATACCATCCAGCATGTATTGTCTCCTGTCTAGTATCCATTAATGGCCATTTGCTTTTAATATATGTAACAGTTTATAAAAGAAAAGGCGTTTTCCATACTCTGGATTCGATTTCTTACCCCCTACGTTCCATCTTTCTCGGTTGCTCTTGTCGTTATTTGTTGACGGCAGCAGCTATAATTTTGGTTGTGAAGGTTTACCTAGGCACTGTACCTACATACAAGTTTCCATCAAAATCGCGCTCTGCCACCTGGCGACTGTTCCTTGTCAGTATTTCTTCAAATGTTTTAGTGAAGCATTTGAAGAAGGGAGATGATAGTCAAGGATAACATAAGGTGTGTCCAAAATCCTTTCCCATTACATGATATTCAAAAATTAGCAAATTCTGCTAAGTCCAAACACATAAAATACACCAAATTTACATATCAGCTTGTTGATGTACCTTGGCTGAATCGAACAGGGTGTAAGCGTATGTCTATGTATGGGCTGTGCATGAACTTATGACCTAAGGCTGTCGCAAGTCTGAGAGATGACGTCCGTCGGCGAGCATTCTTCCGGACAAAGGGATGGGGAAAATAGCGGCAACGGTATTAGTTAAGGTACCATCCCATCATTCGGCTGGTGAAACTACGAAACAAGTTAATTAGCCCGTCACCGGGAAAAAGACTTCTTTTCGATTGAAAGTGAATGGGCTAACTCGTACAATATTACAGCAATAGAATTTTTCGTTCTTGAATTATAAGAAATTAGTGCCATAGCACTTGCCCCCCTCTTGAATACTTTTTTTTAAAACTTGTTTTGCTCTGGAAGCTAAAGAAAGGATTTGATTTTCGGCCTCCTCGTTGTTTGTTTAGTAAAATTAATGGTTATCCCAACCTTTCGCTTTTTTAGGTGCGACAGACCAGTTCTTGCAGATTGAACTTTTTCAATCTCAAGAACAAAGAAGTGGGAAAACCCGTCAGGATGGCAGGCAGCAGGACTCGATCCGGTGTGTATTCGCATTGCGAAAACACAGAACGCGGAAACTTGGTAAATGGGAGAGACAAAAACAAAGAAAGAAGGACAATGAGTCAGAAGGAAAGGGAAAGAAAGAATGAATGAATGGAATAGGAATATAACAATACAAGAAAATAAAGGATGAAGACAGACACAATTAATAGACAAAAAGAGAAACAGAAAAAGGGAGAAAGAGATAGAACGATGAATAATGAATACAAGAAGAAGATATCAGAAACAGGAATCAGAGATAAAGAGAAGAAGGAAATAGTGATGGAATGAAACAAAACAAGATGGAAATAATCGAAGAAGGAGAATATAAAGAAGACAAGAGAGGAAAAAGGGAAGAGATAAATAAATAAAGCGTAATGGAAGAGAATAGGAAGAGAGTAAGTAAGAAAGAAATAGAGAGAAGAAATGAATGAAGAATGATAGTAAAAGAGAAAGACAATGAGTGAAAGAGAAAGGGAGAAATAACTGAAGATAAAAGAGAATAAAGGGATAAACAAGAGAGGGAAAAAAGGGAAAAGATAGAAAGAGTGATTGAATGAAACAAAGGAGGAAAGCAAATATAAGGAAGGAAGGAAAATAGAAAATAAAACATATAACGAATGAAGTAGTAAGAGAGAAAAAAAATAGTGAATGAAAGAGAATGAGGGACTCGACGAAAGGCTAAGAGAAAGAACAGGGAGGAGGTGATGAACATAGAATAAGGAATAATGAATTGATGAAGAATTAATTAGTTAATGGAAATGGGAGGGAGGAAGATGAAGGGAAAGAAATGATAAAGTTATTATTATTATTATTATCCAACCTTCAGAGACGATCCTTTTTTAAAAGAAGGAAACAATTTCAATACGCACACAAACCTCTGACACAAAGATAAAATTAATATTCTTGAAGTAGCTTATACATACCGCTTGTTTATGCTGTACATGACATACTATTTCACACAACACACATATATGCACATATATTAAAATATAACTGAACCGAATCCCCGGGTTTTCCTGTATTTCCAGTCATGTGAAAAGTTTTCCCTTTGATTTTGCAATTAAAACGAATATCATACCTACACACACACACATACTTATACAATTCATGCATACATACACACACACACACTCTTGAATAAAATTGATATACGCGACGAAGAGAAACCAGTTTTGTTTTCTCGTTCTGACATCTGTTATAACTTCCTGTTATATTTACGATTAAGAACACGGAAAGACCAGATATTAACCACTTGAAAGAGATTTAGGTACAGCAAAGGACGAAAAAAAATATAGCACAAAAGTGACAAGTGTACTTGCTCAATCAGGACTATAAAAATTAACCAAATAAAACTGTTAACTTTTACACAGAATCAGCATGAGGAATTACTAGAGGAAGTTATTGACTGCGCTTATAAACGTATCTCCTTTTTTTGAGTTTCTGTTTTAAATGATGTCGTCGAAGTATGTACGTATTATTTTGTTTGACTGGTCAGTTACTTTTCCTGTGGTCAACAAGTTTATTAATACTGTCTCTCAGTTCATGATCGTTTCCGCTTTCCAATAAGAGTTTTTAACTACTTATTACGCATACAAATGATTGTTTTAGTATATTCAGATTCCTTAAGGCGTCTAAGAGCGGTAGTTAATTTCTTCATTAAAGCAATGTCAAGCTCTGGACTCAATTTCTTTTCTTCTATCTATCTTTCTTTCTTTCTCTATGAACTTTCTGATGAAATGTTTATTGAGTGATGACGAGAAATATCTTTTACTTTTTTTCAGCTTTTTTTTTGCAAAGGTCATGGACATTTATTATCCTACTGCTGTTTAGGTGTTCCCCAAGGATCGATTCTTGGCCCGTTCTGTTTTCTGCTTCTTGATTTTAGTTGGTAATAATTTGTTGAAATAAACAAAAGGAACATTTTAGAGAAGACGCTTCAAGTTTCTGCTTCATTCTCAATCATGATCGGGTTCCATTTGACATTAGAGCTAATTTGTACCTATTATTTATCTTTTCTGCTCAGTACACTTACACTTAGTCAAGTAATTCTATGGATTTCCTACACTGTCAGAATACTTTCTTTAAAAAGCCAGTAACGTCTCTGCATGGAGATTTCTAGTACATTAATTTAAAGAAGAAAAGTCATAATTATATTTTCAAGGGCACTGGGCCTAAAATGGAGACTCAAGTAGGATTTGAACACGTATCGTTGAATTTGTAGTTTCAGACTGGATCAACTGGATCAAGTAGTTGAAGACCAGAACAAAACAGTATAAAGTCAGAAATACGTCGTTCGAGCAAATCACACTGGAACTGAACCAGAAGCAGAACTAACAACGTAAACGAAATTTCTCGGTGCATTTTCAGGATTACTGCCGATAGCTGTAAATGCCGACATTTCTCAGAATCATTATGGTATGTATCAAGGAACTTTCCTCCCCATAAAAATTAACAGTAGATAATTTTACGACTGGGAAGCTTTTAAATAAAAATGTTTCTTTTTGAAACATCAGTCATAACATTTTTGTGGAATTACCCAATAATCCTTTAACAAAATTGAGCTCTTGACCATTCGTATAGAAAGGATGAGTGCCTATAAAAATGTACATACTGCAAGGTAATAGGAAGTGAAGCGATAGTATTTCATTCAATAGTTTCTATAAACAGGTATTTTTTTCATCATATTTAAAAATCGAGAAAAAATAGAATTGGTCAAGAATCGAGCCTTGGGGAACACCACACGTTAAATACTCTAAATGTGAATTTTGTTTAAGGTATTGATTTCTGGTCATTCACCTAAAATATTGAAGACAAAGAAACTTTAATAATGGTCCCATAAAATAGTAGACCAATACAGAGCTACGAAATTGTCCATACCTTTTATATGATGCATTATGGGTATTCTCCTTTTGTTTCCCACTTGGAGTAAAGCTGCTACAGATGCCGCACAATTAAGGAAAAGAATCACTAAACTTTTAAATTTTATCAAAGTTTTCAAAGTTAAATATATTCTTAGTTTTTCAGGAAGTATAAAAAATATCTTTCACTTTGTTTAAAAAATATTTTTAAATGTATTTAAACAATAGTGTAGAAGCACCTCTTGCAAAATAAAATAGTACTACATTGATTTTGTTACAGAAGTCAGTTCCTGAATTAAAGGTAAAAATAGAAGTGACATCTGTACAGT
>JAGDQP010015913.1:27665-41629 GCA_022664845.1 Lepisma saccharinum | reverse complement strand
GCCCTGAACATAAAACGAATGCAATAAAGTTTGGACGCAATCAGATATGGACTGTATTGTGATATCTGGTATCGCGAACAAAAACTAGTATCTTGGCAAATACTCGATACTTCTGCAAATAAGTATCTGTATGAAAGTACTGTAATAAGTAATACTTTATACGACGCTTTTTGAACAAGCCAGTTCAGTCGTTCAGAAAAGGATCCAAGAAAAAAGAACACGTCCACACCGAGATGCCTGCCGTGAATGTTGTTAATGTGCTGCCAACATTGATAGAAATTACGTCACATCTAGATTGACGTCTTTCCAATGACTTCTATCTAAAAGCAATACTGGACTGATTGCTGCCATTGAAAATTTCATGAATACATGACGTCAGGGAGCGAAGAGTTGTTTGTCAACTTCCAGTCTAAAAAAAATATGAACTAAATTTTAGGTTCTAACTCAGTTTTCTTACGCTTAATGTCGCTGTGCGGACCGTTTTTTATTTACGTCTTTAATTCTTGCAAACAACGTAAATATTATATGTAGTATTTTCTATTATATACATTGTACAGTTACGGAAATATGTACTGCGGGAATCTAGTATTTAGTTTTTATTTAAGTTATATTCATGCAGCAGATAGGCACCCTTTAGACTAACCCTGCCACATCTGTTCCTCAGATATGCCACGGCTTAATCATAACTGCCTTTTTGTCCCATAAATATAATTAAAATGAAAAGTTTGATGTTAGTTTTAACTTAACTCCTGCAGTACATACTTCTGTGACTGTACAGTACACTATTATATGCATACTTTTGAAAATAAGAGTTGAATCGAAAAACAGGCCGCTTAGTGGTGAGAAGCGTATAGAATTGAGTTAGATCTGAAAATCTGGTCTACATTGGATTAGATTGAAAGTGGACAAACAAGTTTAAATATTTGCTCTGGTGTCTACCTTTCGACACTAAGTAGTCACTCCAGTATTACGTAGAGCTTCATGATCAAAATCATAGCCATCAAGAGTACTTGTAAATAAAAGTTGCCAATTGTATATCTCAATGTTCATACTTAGGGCTGCTTTACTTGTAAGCGTGCGCTGCTTGTGATTTGGGTGAGAAGCAAATTGAAACCCGTGTATACAAGAAGGATCAAAAGAAATCTGTGAGATTGAAATTACCACAGAGGGCTGTTAATATTACTGTGCTAATTTTTAGGCCTAAGTACAATATGAATTATGATGTTTCTTGGAGAACACTTTGAGGAGAAAGGGATGGGGAAGGAACAGCTATATTCGAACTAATATTCCGGCATTTCCCTGGCGAAATTGAGAAAACCCTTGGAAAACTGAGAAAAAGCTGAAAAAATCCATCCAAATTCAGATTTGCCTCAATTTCAACGGGTAATTGCGCGAATGGTACCTAAACTAAGACCCGATGCGGCTCTGTATTCGCCAGGAGCTTTCGAACGGCTCTTCAACCGCCTTCATAGCGCTCGTGGTTTTTGAGTTGAAAGCTGTCGGCAAACGGACATAAAGCTTCCCAGCTATTACTGCTGAAGGCTAGAGAGATTGAGATCCGTAGATCCGGATGTCCAAAACTCGAATCTGGCTCCTCATCTCGCTTATTCAGGTCTTGGCGGTTACGGAAACACAGAACTTTTCCACTTCCTGTGATGACGTCAGTTTCCTGATACTTAACAGTGATTAGCGGTTTAAAAAAAATAATTACCAAGGAAAGCGCACCAGGCAATATCCCGTTTCCCTCCACAAATAACATACAGTTTATGTGTTACGTAATACATTGTGTAAGGTCAGACTTCGTAGCTTTACAAAGCCAGTCCCTCATTTTTAAAAGCTCCGTCCCCTTGTGCAAATGAAAGCTGAAACGGTGACTCGTTTACGACCGGGTGACCCAGGGTCAAATTAGAGTTTTAATTCTTTCCTTATTTTCCAGTGTTCATTTTCAACAGTGTTTCTTTTGAGGGGTTACCGGGATCGTTACTCCAGAGCACAAAAGTCAATCAGATTAGGACCGGGTCAAGCTTTGAACCGGGTTAGGCCGAGTCACCAAAAATGCTCCCGGTTTCAGCTTTGGTGCGAAATCTAAGAATTCAACACTAGTCTAGAGGAAGTCTTTACAAAGGAAGTCTTAACGGTGTAGACTTGGAGGAATAAGATAGAAGGAGACGCCCAAGCGTACCCCTACTTCGAAAATAAATTGAAGCCGAAAATGGCCGCCGCCCGGGCTGTATGTATCGCGGTCCGCCATATTGCGTATGGAAGAAAATTGAAGTATTGCATTCACAGACATGCAAATAACCAGATCACTCTTGGTGCTTTTATGAGAGTTTAAAAATGGTATTGAGTTGTGTCACTTTCGGATGTATCAACAGATACAATAAAAAAGGTCTCAATGTCACATTTCACAGGTAAGTGTTAGAGAAAACTTCTGTCGAAATATAAAATGTTGATATAAATTGATGGCATGGAGACAATTAAAAGTGCTTTTCTATGCTTTTCATTATGCCGTCAATATGTTAATTCGAGGATTTAAAGAGAAGGATTGCTGTTCTATTTTTCTCATAGGTTTTAAATAATTACAAGAAAACTGACTAAAGGAAATGTCAGTAGTATTCATTATATTTCATGCACTTTGGGGAATTGTTTTTCGTTACGCAGCGTTCGATGTTCACTGGAAGTTTTGTTTACTCTTTATGTTGATCTATACAATATTTTATAAGCACTGACAAATTATCTGTGTATGTTTGTATTCTTTAACCATAATACCAAACCTTCAGGTGTAAATTAAATGTGATTACAATTCAATAATGTGATTTATAGGGTGGCCGTATCAATGTTTGACCAAATAAGGAAAATTTCAACTCGAAGCAAGAACTGACGTTTATATAATAGAAAAAATATACGAAACAAACCCTAAGACCATGCAGAATAAATCAAAGAAAAAGTAGCTCACATTTATTTCATTTAATACAACAGACAAATACATTGCTGAAGGTGTAGTTGCACCAGTAGTTGACCAGTTGTAGTAGCCAATTGCGAACTACGATTGTTGCAGTGTAGATCATTGATTCTATTTACTGTAGGATTATTTGATTCAAGGAACAACGAAGGAATGCAATGATTAATTATTTAACTGTACCTTCTACTTGATATGCACGGATATCTTCTGTCCTCTTATTGTGCGCTCTGCTCTCTTCCAGATGCCCTTTACATTTTTTATTTGATTTTGGAGTACTGTATTTCCTGATTGCACAGCATTTGGAGACTACACTATTAAACCTTATGGAAGTATAAAACGCACTGTGTTTACTACTATATCCAATAGAAACTATTATTATTGTTTGTCTCCTTTAGTCAACCACTGGCGACTGGTCCATTACTGGTACGGTCACCATGTAGCTTCGCATGTCATAGACCAGGTGAATGAGAGAATAAATTGTAACAAAACTTTTCGAAATGAACACTACGCTTTCTGAATCTTAGAAGCACTGTTATAAACATATGTATCTTTTATGTTAGTATGTTTACATGATTCAAGGGGTAAATTGTAATTTATGGTAGTCAAGAAATTTAAAAATTATAGCTATGGAGCTATTTAGATTCACTTGCGGAGGGGCAGACACACGGAGTCTGTTGAACGTCTAATTATAAATATAAAGTGACTAGCCTGTTTTCGCTAGTTCGACATTATGTCTAAAATAATTTGTATGCTTTTGAAACTTGAAATATCTTCTAGCATGACAAAAGCTAATTTCATTTGTGCAAGTGATCAATCAACGATACTGCAAAATTTAGTAAACTGCTCATATGGAAATCTTGAACAGGGTCCAATTTTGAACTCGTGTATTACACCTTTGAACATTTCAAGTTACTCATTGTCACATTGCACGGTGTCGATAATGTTTCCTGCGGGTTCGTTGTGTTGCTTTCCTGTGGAAGGTCATTGCGAGCGGCCATTAAGGATTGCTCGGCGCACATATTTAAGAGGCTATCCCTTCTCGCACGTCTCGATAAAGTCGATATCGCACGGGAGGAAATTCATGCATAGATACAAAATAATGCTGAGTAAGCGAAGGTGGGTTAATTAAAGCCAGATTATGTCTCATGGATTGCATCTTGCTATTGCCTTATCAGACACATTCTAATTCCCGCCCTTCTGCTACCGTAGAGTTCCCTCTTAACTGGTCTTTCTGCTTTATTCTCCATTAATTCGAGACGGCAATGCTTAAATTTTTCAATATTAACGAATTCCAAAAATTTTACCTATTATTTTACCCCTCTACGGAATTTAATCTGGAATTAATAACTAATTTACCTAAGTTACAGTGTAAGCATTTCTTTCTGGTTTAGAATTTTTTAATAATATATATACAAGTTAAACCTACGAATAGTGAGGATAATGCAAGTAATAAGTGAAGGAAAATTTAAAAGAACTGGGAAGACCGCTGGACAAGGTGAACCAAGGGTGAATTGTCATTACCTTCCTCTGGATCAGAAGTGAAGAAAAAAGAGGAACATCCACGCCCTGAACGGATTTTGAACTCATAAAGCTGTGTCGGCCGCGTTCGCAGAAGAATTCCTTAATGAGCACATCTACCTATGTGGCCAGGGGTCTTACGCATTTAACGGCCACATATATCAATATTTTTCATTGTGCAGTGTTTATTCTGTTAGATTTTTTCATTCAACCGCACCTGGAGCTAATTAAAATGTTGCATAAAAAATAAATGTAAGTATCATAACATATGATATAGATTTCATATAAATATTATCTGTATGGTGTACATAAAACAATAGGGAATTCGTGGTTTTCTTCCATACGCAAGATGGCGGATGGCCGCACTGGACGATTGACGGGCGGCCATTTTCAGCTTCAAAATTTGGCAGCTTGGGCGTCTCCTTCTATCTAATTCCTCCATGGGTGTAGATCACCCCCGCCATCTTGGTATGACGTTCTCACTGAGTTACATGGGAATCGTTTTATTGGTCTTATGTCTCTCAGAAGTAGAACATTCAAATTCCGCTTTCACGAAATTTGCCTCGGTGGTTATTTTGACTCTTCTAGAGTTGTGAAGTTTCTTCAAATATGTGACTACAATGTATTATTAATAGTTTACCTTATAAACCAAAATATATCAACAGGAAATTATACTGTTCGTGTGTAAAATATCGCATTTCTATAAAACAGCATGAGTCAAAGAAAACGACGAAACACTAGGCGAAAACAGAAGTTAAAAATTATGCTCCTGAGAAACATGAGACGCGTAAAACAATTCCCATGCATATCAATGGAAACATGTCTGCTGTTGGAACATTATTCATCATCGTAAATTCATCGTAATACCCTTTCATTTTGAGGCAATTTATACATCAATAAGTACTGTTCCCTTTTTCACGGTACATATTCTAAGCTTAATCACGCTCATACATCTCCAAGACTGGGACAGTATTCACAGCTCACATAAACAGAAAATTATCTTTCTCCACAGTATACAAACGAGTCTGTATCGCTTTCTTGAAAAGAAAGAAAAATAAAAGGAAAAGAAAGGAAGGAAAGACAATTGGTTTGCATAAGGTAGGCCCATCGACCTCAATTAATACGATACTGGACTGACTGCAGCCATTGAAAATTTCATGAATATGTGAAGCTAGGGAGCGGAGAGGAAACTTACTCTTGTTTGTCCACTTTCATTCTAAACCAATATGAACCAAATTTTCGATTCTAACTCAGTTTTTTACTCTTGATATCGCTGTGTGGCCCGTTTTCAATTTATGTCTTAATTTTTGCAAAAAAGGTAAATATTATTTGCAGTATTTTCTATTTTATGCAGAGTACGATATACTCTTGCATGAATAACTCACGAATTAAGACTTAAATAAAAAAACGGGCCACATAGCGATATCAAGAGTATAAAACTGAGTTAGAACTGAAAACTGGTCCTCATCGGATTAGACTAGAAGTGAACAAAAGAGTGTAAATATTTGCTCTGGCGTCTATCTTTCAATACTAAATAGTCACTCCAGTATAGTTTACGTAGAGCTCGATGGGTAGGCCTAATGGTAAACATACCAGTAATTAGCTCTTTTAGGGCTGATATTCAAGCCCGCTTGCGTTGCTTGCGATTTTGGTGAATAGTCAATTGAAACACGTGTTACAACACGTAATGAAACTACACCACGTGTTTCAATTAGTTACTCACCCTAATCGCAAGCAGGGGTTTATCCAATTCCAGGGAAGGCAATTGCCCCCCCCCCCCAGAATAGTATACTTTTTTTAAATTTAGAAATAAAATAAAATCCATCCCAGAGTTCAACTCTCCATTTTTTTCAACTTTGTATTATAAATGTAAACTAAAGCCTAAAATAGTTACGCCTTACTTACTGTTACGTTGTCAAATAAAGCAATACACCGCAAGAAATTACTTGCTTTGGTGATCTTGCTAACAAAACGCCCACCTTCGAAAACGCAGGTGGCCATTTCTGTTCTTTCTTTTCAATGTGCGATTTTTTGCGCTCTCCCATCGTCCTCAAAACCTATCTCTGCTTGTTGTTAACAACAATTGGCAGACAATAAGCTATAAATCTGATCTGTTCGACAGTGTTTTGTTAATGTTCCTGTTTTAGACATGCTAGTTTGATAGGTGCAGAAAGTAAATAGACCGAATGGTTTTCTTCATGCGGGAGTTGTCGAACAATGTTATGCATCGATATTGGAGAGGTGGGGTTGGGTTCCAAACTGTCTTTGTCTTCCAAGAAGGAAAATTGAACTTCTTGAATTCCATGGAATCACCAGAATTTGTCATAGGATTTCTGACTCTTGGAGAAGTATGTTCCTTGTTTTCTCCTGTGGCCACTGGATTACAAAAACACACCTTGACCATTCCAGTAGCAGATGCGATGATCGAATGTGTACGCAATGCATTAACTCCTAAGCGCGAAAATGCAGAAATGGAATTCAATATTCTTTTCCATGCAGCGACCGAAATGATGCGAACAGTTCATTCGACCATGGAAATCTCAGTGAAGCGCCAGTTTTTAAGACAAACCATCCGAAGCAACGTGCCAGCCGACTCTCCCGAGGAGACGTTCTGTGTACATTCCTGTGCTTGATAACATCCTGACATATATAAATTGAGGATATTGCCGGAAGAATTATTATTATTTGTAATCGATCAGTATCAATTTTTAAATAAGTTAATTCTACAGAAGAGCTGCGTATCCTTTTCTAAAATTGTTTCACCTTTTTTTGCAATACACTCTTACCTTGTTTTGAGCTCGAATGACCGTCCCCCCTCAAATATTCAGCGTGGATTCGGCCCTGATCGCAAACAACGCAAGCGGAATGGAAATGAGCCCTTAGACATGTGTCGTTTCGAAACTTGATATTCAAATCTATTCCGGCTTTATGTTTCTGTTACTGGCTAACTGGAAACTCTTCGATCTTTCCCGAACCTAATTTTCATGTGAAACAATAAAATTGGAGAACATATTTTTTATTAATTATTTTTCTTCAAAACAGCAAAATGATCTGTAGTTGGTCTCCTTCGTTCCAAGTTATTGCACCTTGTTATCGAGACCTGAAAACGTGTACCAGCTAGGGTAATGGCACTAAATATCGAACGGCCTCTAAATATCGAACACTTCGCATATTTTGCAAAAACATAAGAATGCTGAAAGCGTTGCGCATTATCTGAAGTTTCTGAACGCACCCTTGGTTATTTCGCTTCACGAAAATCGATAGGTCGACACATTTCGATGTCAGCGTACGCGGGAAAAAATTATAGTCTGTGACTTTGGCGGGAAATTGGAGATATCGTTGTTTTTCTCGTAAGGAGCATTGCAGCAGTTCCGAGCCAGTTTTCCCCTGTGTGATTGTATAATTATAATGTATCCTTTGAATAATAGCCTTTGTTAACATAAATACGAGTTTATTTGTTCGATATGATGCTATTTTTCACATATTTTTATATTTAACGCGAAAAGAAAATAGTGTTCGATATTTGAAACCCAGTTCATAATATCGAAATGCCGTTCGATAAAAGAGGTTCATTTAAGGAAGGGTGTGCTTTTTTATCGAACACAATGTAATTGAAGGGGGTATTTGTGATTTAAAGTTTAATATAAATAAGTTAGTGTTTCCCTTTGAATCGAAGACCGCGTTTCTATGATCATGGCTTATAAGGCGTCCACTTAGGACCTATGTCATAAAAGAAACTAGTGTAGTAATACCAGAGTAGGACTATGAGTTGTAAAATCTATTAAGTACTCCATAGGCCTATCTATTTTTCATGAAACCGTGAATGTAGATGACAATTATAATATAGACTAAGTGCACCTCTCCCTAGTGGTGCTTTTTCAATATTATTTGCCTTTCCGTTTCATAGAAATTGGAACTTGTAAAATACGCTTGTAAATATTAAGTTTTATGAAATAGGCCAGAGGTTCAAAATCGTATCAGAAATGGGTCCTATTTACATTTTCCTTTTTCTTAATATTTTGAAAAGCCAGTGCCTTATGTCGTGCTGACCGAATTATTCCAGTATGTCGCTGTTTAGAGGTCGTCCATCTCTGCAGTGAATAAGCTAGTAAAAGTTAATCGTAATAAAATTAGGCCTAAGTTTACAATTTTTGTTGTGTTTCCTTAACCACTGCTCAGAGCTTGACAATGGGCAAAATTAAGCACCCGAACAAGGAAGGGGTCCCTTATACCAAGGCGAAACCTGCCAAGAAATTGAAACGATGCCAGTATTCGTTATCTGCTTTGATCGAAGCTATTCAGAAGGTAAAATCAGGTATGATGTCCCAAAGGCAGGCATCGAAAACATACCAGGTACCTTTAACAACGTTAAGCGATAAATTATCTGGGCCTCAAAGGATTGAGTCTTCTCTTGGCCGGAAGCCATTCCTGAGTCCCCAAGAAGAAGATGGAATTTCTGAATGGGTGATGAATATGGCAAAGAGAGGGTTTCCGTTGAAGAAGAGTAATTTGCTTGATACAGTTCAACAAATTGTGCTGGCTTCAGGAAGAAGTACACCTTTCAAGCACGGAAGGCCTGGAAAATCTTGGTTCAGGAGTTTCATGAGACGACATCCTCAACTCTCTCAGAAGAAGGCTGAAACCATTAGCAAGGGTAGGGCTGCGGTTTCTAAAGAAAGAATACGCGGCTGGTTTTCTGGGCTATCGAGCTACCTTGATTCTCAGGGCATAGGATCAATTATGAAAGATCCAAGCAGAATCTTCAACGCGGACGAGACGAACTTCCTGTTTCACAAGGTTTCAGGAAAGTACCTGGGAATCAGAGGGGAACAGCTTCAAATAACGGCTACGTCTCAGGAGAAAGAAGGAATAACAGTGCTCGGCAACTTCTGTGCCGACGGGCGTTGCGCCCCAACAATGATCGTTTACCCCAATATAAGGCTTCAGCAACCAATCAAAGATAGTGTTCCCGAGTCGTGGATCTACGAAAAAATAGAAAGTGGCTGGATGAGGGCGCCAGCTTTTTAGAAATACCTTCAGGAATTCACGTCATGGCTAGAAGCAGAAAAAGTCGCACTTCCCGTTATTCTCTTCCTTGATGGGCATTGCAGTCATCTATCCCTTGAAGTCAGTGAATATTGTCACGATCACGGAATACTGCTGTATTGTCTGTTTCCAAATGCCACTCATCTTCTGCAACCAGCAGATGTTGGTGTATTTTCACCCTTAAAGCGAGCATGGGATAATACTCTTCAGGACGAGAAAATCCGAACTCTTGGTGCATCAGTGACGAGGGTAAATTTTGCACCCCTGTTGAAGAAAGTTTGGGACGACGCCATTAAACCTGATATTTTGAAAAGTGCATTCCGTAAGTGCGGTCTTTATCTATTAGATCCTAACGCCATGGACTACAGCAAGTGTGTTGCAGACATTCTAAAAGTCTCAGTGGAAAGACTACCGTTGGAGAGTGATCAAAGCACCACTTCATCTCCTCAAGACGCAATCCCTACCTCTCATCAGAAGTTAAAAATCGTGCTTGATGATCTTGAAGACTTCCTGCCACCTCATGTTCTTGATAAGTTCAGTGACAAATTAAACTGTGATGGTGAGGAGCAGAATAGTGGTGACCCAGATCTGTACGCTTATTGGAAAAGTGTTAAAACCCGCTACAGTGCAACAGCTGAAATGGTATTGCCTGATCCAAACGACAAGATGACTGACAGTAGCTCGGAAGATGGAAATGATGAGGACATTGACAGTTGTGATTTCTCATGGAATAACGAACGCTTAGAGGTGTACGCACCATCACCCAAGAAGGATCTTCCAGGTGCTGTCGTTTCAAAAAGTGGGGTAAAAATTCACAAGCCGAAACTCTTGCGTGAGGAAGAAATAGCTTCGGAATTGGCAAGCTCACCTTCCTCAACTAGTAGTGAGGATTCATTCAGAGACTTTCTCAAACTTCCTACAGCACCAGAGAAACCTCATCAGTTTAGGTTACGGAAAACCTATGCAATATCTTCCAAGGAATACTTATACAGGGAAGAACTA
Organism: Lepisma saccharinum; assembly: GCA_022664845.1. Classification (NCBI taxonomy): domain Eukaryota; kingdom Metazoa; phylum Arthropoda; class Insecta; order Zygentoma; family Lepismatidae; genus Lepisma; species Lepisma saccharinum. The sequence continues at coordinate 31,101 of JAGDQP010015913.1, read as the reverse complement.
AAGAATCAAGTGAAGAAAAAGAAAGGAAATAAAACAGTCTAAAACATGTTCGGCTCACTCTTAGCAGAGATCATGAAATTAGAAACTGACATTTTATTGCTAAGGACATTTTAATATGCATTTTGTTCTTGTCTTTGATCCGCTGGCTTTTATTTTAGAATAGTTAAATGTGTTCAAGATGATACTGAAAGTGTATAAACTTTTAAAGTTAAGTTGTTTTAAAATGAACTGTTCTGTTCGAAAATAAAACCTCAGTGATCGATATTTAGCGCAGCCCGTTCGATATTTGAAGAAACAAAGCTGTGCAATTTAAGAGACTCTAGGACTTCTAAAATGTTCATTTTAACAGTTAGAACGAGTATATTTCAACCACTAGATATTCCGTTAAGATTGTACTAATAAGAGAAAGGTCTGTTTGCTACTGGTAAAAAATAACTAATAAATATTCAAATGACTGACCTTAAGTGTTCGATATTTAGTGCCATGACCCTATTACCCTGATGAGGCCAGTAGCTGGCACCACTGCTCGTTTGAAGCCAAGTACTAAGTGGAAATACTAGCGATCGTATTTTCATGTCTTAAAAGTTGGAATGGCTATGTTAAAAGTCTGAGTTTCTTTTTGAAGGAAATGGTTAATTATTTGCCCCATGCCAAATAAATAGGCACCTTGAAAAAATGGCATACCAGTCATTATCCCCATCCCGCCGTAGAAGTAACTTGAATCATTTACATAATGATGCATGCAAATGGGTCTCTAAACATCCATCTAGTTGTTTAAGAAGGGCAACATCACAGTAATTCCATTGTAGCAATAAAGAGGAAAATGAAGCTGTATATTCCTTTGCTATGAAGCTGTATATTCCTTTGCTTATCTGCTTAGATTATGATAGGTTAAATTTGTAATTGAACAAAGCGTTCATGAAATTATCACCTTAAGCTCGACCAATAACAAAGAGGATGTGTTTTGTGTGCAGAAGATTTTGAAGAAATAATAAACATCTTGTCGGAAACAATAACAGTTTTGCCAAACTATTTTCGACCTTAATTTAAAAAAAAATATATATATATTGGGAGGGCTTATTTCAGCGACATTTAGCCAATAAATTTGAATTTAAATTTCGCTTATAACATTTAAAAATTTTTGACTCAGAGCAGGATAGGGTAGGAGAGAAGATGAGCGAAGAAACTCGGCCAGCACCTAATTTAAAGTTGTCATCCCAATATACGCGCGGAGTGACAGAAAAGAAACAGGAATAACCTCCATATGGATGGTGGCCTCTGGGTTCGATCCCAGGACTTTCTTAATGTGAATCCAATAAAACGCAGTGGTTGTTTTTATATCATTAAAAAAGAAAATTGTGCGAGTGGGACCAAAATACTTAACTTTATTGATTCGAAATAAATTAAAATTAAGCGCCCATATTGTGTCTGGGATTATTTCATTACTAGTTCGGTTGACTGAAACCACGTGGCAAGAAAAACAAGAAGAGTAGGAACCATTGATCCTTATTTAGAATCGATACTGGACTGATCGATACCATAAAAATTTTAATAAATATATTAAGCCAAGGAGTGGACGCTAGAGTTAATTTCGTGTCCAATTCCAGTCTATATCAATATGGACCAAATTTTCCGTTTTATCTCATATTTTTATCCTTGTTTTTTATTTATATCCTAATTTTTGCTAAAAAGAAAAAGGTAGCTATTATTTACAGTATGGACTATTATACGCACAGTCCGGACATGTGTAAGTCAAGAATTTGAGATATACGTTTTTTAAAAAAAAAAAAAAAAACAGGCCACACAGCCTTAATAAGCGTATTAAATTTGACTGGAAGCTGTGTGTCTTTTAGCTCCAGTATCGTTACGCAGAGCTCGATGGTCGGGACTATAGGATTTACATTTTCTCTAAATAATGCCTTGTAGATTAACTGGAGATTTGTCAGTTGAATCTCGAAATAATAATAAAGAAAGAAAGTGCTTCGAGCAACTTACTGGTCCTTAGTTCTTACCAGCTAAGTTGGTAACACTTTTACTTTCAAAAGTCTTGGTTCTTCTCTTTTATTGCTGGAACTGTGAATAGCCTGTGTCCTGCAAGATGGAGTTACAGTGCTCGTGGCGAGTATTACCCGCCGCCACCTAAACTTACAAGAAAAGCTAAAAGGAAAGAAGAAAAGTTACTACACCTTTCAGAACTTGCCAGGCTTTGATAGAAGACAAGTAATATCTCGTTTAAGCCGCCAGAGGGGAAAGGCGTGCTGACGTAAGTAAGATATGGGGCAAAAAGTGAGTAAGTCAAAGAGACGATCCGCCTTGTCTGAAAATATCTTAACTTTGAATTGAGATTCTTGTGATAATAAGGTTTTTGTTATTACCTACATCAACGAGTTTGATATCCTAAAAAGAATTTCTTCTTACAAGGAGACCGTCAACATTGTCATGCCGAAACATGCCCTCAAATTTTTCGAGCGTGTCGAATACACCAAAATAACACTTTACACAAAATTTGAGGTGCCAATTCAAAGTGCAAGTGGGCTAAAAACGACTCGAAAATTGCAACAAACGAGCTGTAGATGCTACTTTACGTGCAGAAATTAATTTCACATTTCTTTTTTGGCAAAATGCTTTCAAAATAAGGAAAGGTGTCTTAGGGAGCGTTTGAATAATTACAGGCAATAAATACAACATCTGTTTATTTATGCAATAGTATTTATAACATGTGGCTTTAAAGCTGATGAAACAATAAAAGAAAAGAGAAACGGTAGAAAGCATTGTTGGTAGAATATGTTGAATTTTAATGGAAGAATTGTGACTACAAGGTTAATGCACCGTGTAACGAACACCTTCTCTCTAGCATAATAAACTGGATTCTTCGCTAGGCAATGTGATTCAGTGCAATATAACGATTTATACCAACGAAGCAAATTGAATTCAACACGTTGAGTACGAAATCATGCGTCATGAAAATGTATACAGTCTTTTTTTTTTTCGAGCGATGCTTCCTGTTTTTGTATCCGAAAATTCAGTACCGTATTTAGCATATCTTACGCATTTTTGTTTCAATTTAGTAAAAGTACAGAATCTTACGCTAAAAGATGTGCGACAAACTTTGTTTAGAATGCGAAATATATTTATTTCATTAGCACGCTTGTACACAATATTAATGTTCTATTTGTGAATGAGATTTGGACATTTTTTTCTGGCTGAGCTAAATTTTATAATTCAAGTAATATTAGTCACAGGTGATCTTAATACAAAACTTAATTTTGTAATCGATATTTCTAACAAGAACAAAGATTTTCCATTATCTATCATCAAATTATTTCATGGTTCCTGAGATCGGTACGATATCTATCTATCTATCTATCTATCTATCTATCTATCTATCTATCTATCTATCTATCTATCTATCGATCGATCGATCGATAGATAGATA